>PVJD01010382.1:0-54080 GCA_004026545.1 Mormoops blainvillei
TAGATACTAGTAAAGCTATAATTAGAAATATTGTATTAAATGCAATACAATATGGCTATTAAGGTAAATATCTTGGTCACCACATCACAGATGAGAAAAACGGAGCCTCAGAGAAGGAAATCATTTGTAAAATGTCATCTGCAGAGTAAATGGTGGACCTCGAGCTCACACCCAGTTGTGTCTGATTCCAAAGCTGGCGCTGTCTTCTGAATATCCTGCTCTCCCCCAATTCTTCCTGCACGCTGCCCTGCCACTCTTGCACCTGAGCATGGAACACACCCCGTTAGGGAACAAGAGGAGCAGGTGTTGGAGCCCGGTCAAGTGTTTTTAAACACGTGCTCTCCTGCATGTAGCGATCACAGTGGGTATTACTTCCATGGCACTGCACTCCTTGAGAGACATCAAGAACTTGATGGCATGATAAGAATCCACCTGGCTTCTCAGCGCCCCGTGGCTCTGGAAGGTGGCTCCAGGACACTGGTCATGCCGTCCTAAAGCCCTACACGCAGAACGTCAGGGAGGCACGATGCTATCTTGTAGAATGTGGCTCTTTGGAAAGACTCGTTCCCCTGGCGCCATAGTCCCCACGCTGGGGATGCTGACTCCGCTCGCCTTCCTGGCAGGGTACGAAGGCCAGCCGTAACTTTCCCCTCACTCAGCACTTCCTCCAGTACTCTGGTTCTTTCAGCTGAGGCGGCAATGTTGAACATGTAGTTTTGTAAATTAATTCGTCGAAGATTCACTCTTGTCAGCTAACTTTTCTCGCTGCAATAAGTCAAGGAAGTCACTTACAAGCAACCGAATTTTCTGCTTTCATGTCCTCTTGAGCCCTTTTCATTTAAGACAGTGTTCCAAAACCTTTATTCAGCAAAATTCTCCCGTTATATACAGGAATCTCAAAAATGTTCACTTAAAATTAACTGGGAAAGTGATCTTAGCCTTAGATTTTTTAAAAATTCTTGGGTGGATCACCTGGGGTGAGAAAGAACGTAGGAGACAAGTAAGCCCTCAGCTGCCATTCAACTTAAAACAATCTACTTTTCAGTTTTATTCTCCTCTCCAGCCTAATATCAGCAGGGGTTTTTTTTTATACCAGGAGGAAACTGTGCCAGGCTCAAAGGAGCTGTCCCTACCCGTGAGAACTAAGAAGAAAGCGCCTCACTTCTGTCCTCCAAGAGTTCACAGGTGAATGCGGAAAGGACGCACCACCCACCCTGGGACAGAGCAGACAGTCCCAGAAGGGCATGGGACCTGGGAGCAGCTTGGGCTGGGAGGCCCCCGTCCTGAGTTTGGGTGCTGACCACATCCCTAATTTGCTCCATAAACTTGGATGCCACATCCCCTCTCTAAGTCTTTACTTACTAATCTATTAAAACAACATCAGAAGATCACTTTCCTTATTATCTCAAGGACTGGAAGGCTTGCTCACAAAATTCTCATCCATAATTTCCCCACCACCCCTCTAAAATTGGGGTGGCAAATTACAAATAAGGAAGTAACTGAAAGGTAATTTGCAAACCTCATTAACCTCCCAGTTTTTTCCCTCTTGTTTACCAAATAATGATAGTGATTAGTTTCCACCCCCACACACCCACCCACCACACTGCCCTCCTGATTTACAAGAGTTACACTGTGATCACTGTCAAGGTCAATTAAAATTTAGATTTGCTGATGCCTCCACTTCCTGAATTTTCAAACAAATGATTTAGAGAAGTTGAGCAATTGCCTGTCTACCCGTGATGTATTTTATATACTAGAGGCATCTCATGTGGGCTTTGTATTAAGTGAATAATAGCAATATTGTTGAGTGAATAACGATTCAGTTAATGCCATTGTTACTAAGTAATTTACACTTAGTTAGAAAACCAAGAAGGTCATTTGAACTTGTATGCATTGAAATGTACCATATCTTGGTTACACAATATGCTTTTCATTATTTCACAATGTCTCGAAGAATGGAACTAATAAAGCTGATATTTCATAGTGTGGGGTGCAGACTAGCAGTTTGCTGTAATGCTTCAGCTCACAACTTTGTTTATACAAGGAACAGATTAATCTATTCAAGCGGAGAAAAGGCCCACCCAAGGTCAACTGCACAGGTGAGGGGTAAAAGACCTGTTCACAACTATTTTCTCCAGGAATTAAAGGGACCAACTGGCCTATCTCCCAAGTAAGCATGACAGAGCCATAGGTCGATGGATTCAACTCCTGCTCTGGAATAAATGATGAATTAATTCAGTTACATTTAGCAAGCCAGAATATCACAGCCATCTGGGAAACTTTTAGGAGTGATACTTTTGATTTCTTTGTCCCCACATAGTCAGCAGAAGGGGAAGATTTGACCTTGGGATCAGCCCGTATCATGGCATGTCAGCAAAGAGCTGTTTAAGCACTGGCAGGCCTCATGGGAAAGGCAAAATGAACCCTGGGTGCCTGGGGGACCATCAAAATATGATTCCCAATGCCAGAATTTCACCTAATCACCAAGAAAACCTTGTCACCTACGTCGTCTCTCCTACCCTCACCCGAGTATGGGATTTCAAAGACCTTACCTGTGGAGGGGAGCAAAGTTTTGCTACCCCAAAATATGTGTCTTTGGGATATTGGTTATTTTAAATTGTGGGATTTTTTTTTAAGAAACAAAAGACCCAGGAAGGATCTTTGACCTTTCTCCTACTACCTAAAGAGGTAAATAGAGGGCCTGCCCCAGGAAGGGGGGTGTCATCACAGGTGACTACAGTTTAATGGGAACCAAGAGTGACAGGGAGGGGCTCAGTAGGGCCCATTTGGTCAAAGGCCTCTCCATGCCTCACTGGGTAAAGGTGGCCCGACAAGCATTTATTTACCAGACATTTGCTTTTCCATCCCCATGTGAATTGACTTCCCGCCCTTTGAGGTCCCAGACCATCAGCCCCTCCGCCCTAGCTTCAGACGGCACACCCCCAAACCGTCCTTGGGTCTCATACGCTTACGGAACCCATCTGGACATACATAATTAAACATGACTATTTTCTCCTTATATCTGTCTTATGTCATTTCAGTTATCTGACCGTCCAGGAGAATACGAAAGGGCAAACTCTGTCTCTGCTCTGCATTCTTTCAGCAAATCCCACCTGTCATTCATACGTGTGTTCAGACATCATTTCCGGACTCAGAGCACGCCGTCTGAAGGTGCAGGAGGCTCTTACAGACCAAACCTCCTCTACCCACATACTCAGGCTGCCAGGCATGCGTGTCACGCTGCTTTCATCATCGTCATTTGCATTTCCTCCCCTTCCCCGCACCGTGCTCGCTAATGACGCACGGCACAGCTACAGGAGGAGAAGGTGAGCTCAGGGTGGGTGACGCTTTTGCCCAAATGGCCGGCAGCCTTAGTCGACGCTGCTGCTGTAACAAGAAAGCCAGAGGCTGGGTAGCTCAGAAACATCAGAACTTGATTTCTCATCGTTCTGGAGGCTGGAAGTTCAAGATCAAGATAACAGCAGATCACTACCTGGTCGTGGCGCACGTCCTGGCTCATGGTCAGCTACCTTCTCACAGTGTGTCCCTCTGGGGCCTCCTGTATGAGGACACTAACCCCGTTCGTGAAGGCTGCACCCTCATGACCCAATTGCTTCCCAGAGGCCTCGCCTCCCGAGGCCATCACAGTGAGGACTGGGTTTCGACATACGAATCAGGGGGACACGAGCTCTCAGTCTTTCACACCTGGTTAGCAGTCCTAGAGCTGAGGTAGGATTCCAGGTCTGTCTGGCTACAGATTCCATGATCTCTCTGTTACACCAAACTCTTCCTGACGCTGCAGCCTCCCCAGCACGGTGGCATCACCCCTTTTTTCATGGGCTCTAACAGGGTTATAGGAGACACATCATTCGTAGACACCCCCCAGCACATGCGCACATACAAATGGCTGGTCCTCAGTAAGCAGTGACTATTCTAAATGCTTTGCAGGTTGTTTACACATCATCCAATCCTCAACAATCTTTGAGGAAGTCACTAGTACTGCCCTCACTCAACAGATGAGAAAAATAAATCTCAGAGGCGTGAAGTAACTTCCCCAAGGTCACACAGCTAAGAAGTAGCAAAGCTGGGATTCAAACCCAGGTGGTCTGGCTTCAGAGTCTGGGCTTTAACCTCGACACTACCCGGCCTCAAGAGTTCCTCCAGCTACATGCAATCCTTTACTAAACACCTCCCGTGTGCCAGCACTGACCACAGCCAGGGCACACAAGCGTTAATGCATCAAGGCGGCCCTTTCTGTGCTAAAATTTATAGGATAGCTGGAGGGGCAGATACTAACCAAGTAAGAGCTATGAAGGAAAACACCCAGGAAAAATGACGAGCAGAGAGAGGGGACAGATCCCTTCTAGACTGAGCGATCAGAACACGGTTCCTCGGACCTAATTTGATGAGATCCGGCACCTCTGAGAACTACGGCTGCTGAGGGCACAACACAGATCCTCCTCCCTCCAGAGCTCGTTTCCACAGCCTGAGTTTGCCTCTTGACTTGGACCCTTCCTAGCTTTGCGGCTTTGAATAAGTGACTTCTTTGAGAGGTCATATTCTCATCTAAAGCAGGAAGTAACGGTGACGGTAACTTCAGGGGTCAGTTGCTGTGATCCTTAGAGAGAATGCGGAGAAAGCACCTAGCGGTCCTTGCTGCCCCGTAGACACATGTTGTCCTTGCTTTTCTTTCTCCTCATCAGCCAAAGCCTTGCTGGGGCCCTGGGACCGGGGGGGCAGCAGTTGTCAATGCTACAGCTCCGCCACCCTCACACAGATCTTCTCCGCCAGGCAGGTGGCCTGTTCGCTAAGTCCCCAAAATAGAACAAATTGGAGTGTCAGCTGTGCATCCAGTACCGTGTCGACCATGTGGGCAGAACAAGGTCATCTACCTTTCAGTGTCTAAGTGGCCTAAGTCAGCGTAAGCTCTGTTCAGCTGCAGTAACAGGGAAAACATCCCAATTGCCCAGAGACTCAAAACAACAGAGAGTTTTTTTTTCACTTATGTTCGTGTTACTGTGATAGAGTGGGAGACTCTGCTGCGTGCCATCCTCACGCAGAGAGCCAGGCTGAGAGAGGCTCCCTTACTGTTTCCGTGACGTCTGAGACCGGAACGAGCAGCGCAGTGAATGGAGCACCAGCTCTTGACGCTTCTGCTTGGGGGGGACACAGAACTTCTGACCACATTTTATTGCCATGATGAGTCACATGGCCACACCTAAGAGCCTGGGGGTCTATGAGCAGCTACAATGAACCCCCACAGGGCGTTAGAAAGATGCCGTGCCTTGGGCCTGCACGTGCCTGCCTCTCTCCCCAGAAGGCTCTGTCCCAGGAAGGCTGGGAGGGAACTGCTCCCATCTGAGCACTGTCTGGGGAAGCTTTTCAACAAGATCCAGCGCGTCTCAAACATTCCCACTGAGGTAGCCCCACTGGCAAGGATGGCAGACCTCATACCTCCATGCTTATCCTAGAAGTTCGTGTGAGCTGCGTATTGCTGTGCATTTTCATGTTGAATCCAGTGCTTACAGGGTGTGTGCAGTGCTTCTCCTGTGGGTTTGTACTGTCGCTCACCCACGCCCCTCACACTTCTAAAAAGTTCAGTGACAGATCCTCCATATCCCAAAAATTCTTGAAATTTTCACAGATTGACAGATTCTCTAAATCATCGCTTTCTTACTTAGATCACTTTTCTTTGCCTGGATAAAAATTCTACCCATCATTTACTGAGAAGCTGTTTTGTGCCGACCACGTCGTCTGCAGGGTCTCACCCACACTCAGGCGGATGCCCCGAGAGAGGCATGACTGTGGTTTCCACGGACGGTCGGAGACAGGGGCTCAGGTGGTCCAATGGCTTGTCAGAGCCACGTGGTACGTGGCAGAGATGGTAGGTGAACCCAGCTCCGAAGGGCTATGAATCGCCCCATCTTTTTTCACTATAATCATGTTCCCTCTTTGTTTCAATGGAGAAATCAGCCTCAGACCTCAGTGAATGCAAAAGAGAACCTGCAGCGCCAAGCGTATTTCTTTCTATCTGCAGCACATCATCTTGGTTTGATCTCTTTGGGGGACAAACTTCATCAGAACCATTGAGACGAAGTGTGTGGACAAAGGGCTGTAACTGATAAGGGCTACGGAGACTACTGGGGAGATAGTCAGACCAACCCCCAGGGGATTTATGCCTTAGAACTGGAAGAAGACCAACTTGATTCAACTTGGCAATTAATTTCACCTTGCAGTGACCCTCAGCCTCACTGTACGCTCACTGTAATACATTACCACACTAAACGACACCCCCCAAAGCTGCCATGATCAGAAACCAGAAAACCCATGTGAGGATGTAGGACGGTTACCAGGACTCTTCCCGAAGTCTCCACCCCTGTCCTAGGAAGATCCTTAATATTCCTGCCCCTTTTGAATGCCTTTGTCTCAATAAAAGAAGCAAACCCCACTAGAGTCGGGCTGCTCTGTCTGTGGAGTAGCCATCTGTCTGCCTCACTGCTTCACTAATAAACTCATTTTCTTTTTAAACTCTATGCTGGCTTGTGTTTGAATTCTTTCCACACGAAGCCAAAAACCCGCAGTGAGTCGCGGACTCAGGCCCCCAACCCCCTGGGACGCCTGCATGGCAGCACTTAGTTCCTTTGCAAGTAGCGCTTCTAAGCTGCCCTGAAACGCAGGAGCTGGATGGCCACGCTCATCTGCCTGCTAAGCAATTCACTGCCATGCATCGGCCTCACGGCCATCGGGTTGAAACTCACACCATGGGGAAGACACACGTTACTGTGGAGCAGGAGCCTAGGGTGTCTGGGGACGAGTCCAGGCAGGATTATAAGAGGCACAAAGAAGAGATGGTACCCACTTCCTGGTTGGGATGCGGGGAGGCTATCGCCAACGGCCAAGAGAAAACCAGTGGCGGAAGGTACGGTTTTCCTCAGGGGCTCACAGCAACTCCAGGGCCTCCCCCTGTGGAGACAGGCCTCCACCGATCAGCCTCATGCGGGCTAAAGGGAGGCCCTGGAGGCAGGCCACCCAGGTTCAGCTGAAGGGAAACACATCACACAGAAGGTCAGCTCCACCTGTCACCTCTGGCTCCAAAGAGAGGCAGCCTTTCTGAACACTGTTCTGCCAAATGGCAAAGCCACTCCATGTCGAATCTTTAAAGAGATGGATCAAAAATGACGCTGTCAACATAAAAGCAATAGCTGTTATTTAAAAAGAAAGAAAAAATGGATTCAACAGTAAACACTTTCAATCTGGACATTCACAAAAGAACTACAAATGGTCTAAGTAAGCATTTCTACAATGTTTATTCTTGCTGGTAACCAGGAATACAAGTTATAATAAGGTACCACTTTTTGCCTAATTGATCTCTTTTCTCTTTGGAAGATAACACTTAGTGCTCTTGCAAGTGCCTCGGGGCAGCCAGCGCTTTCCCACAGGCCCTGGGAGAGTCGGTTCCAGGAAAGTGATTTAGCAACACGTATAGAAAGCCCCGTGAACGTTATCCTCTTTGATCCAGCAATTCACTTCTGGGAATCCGTCCTAGGACAATCATCCGAAACGTGGGTAAAGATTTATATTCCGGAATTTTCAATAAAACATTATGTATAAGGACAACAACAACAACAACAAAAAGGAAACGGAAGCCCATTAAACAGCCAAACATAAAAAAATAAAATAAAAGACAGGGCAAGGTTAAATAAAATATGACGCAGAGATATGACAGCATGTTAAAAATATCATATCTTTAAGAATTATTTCATGACATGGGGAAGTGTTCATAATGTCAGTTTAAAAAGGCAGGCCCCTTGTATGATTCTTTCACTTTTTTAAAGAAAGTATTTCCACGAACATTCACACATAGACACACACTCACTCACGCTCTCTCAACACAGGCGGAAACACATTAAAATGTTAACAGGGATTTTCTCTGAATACATTACAGGGTTTTTTTGTTCGTTTCTTTAGATTTTTCCATATTTCCCAAATTTCCAAGTTAACATAATGCATACATACATACATATATAAATATAGCAGACATATATACATTTTTATAAGAAAAAAAGTCTTTCGAAGACAGAATGTGATAGATTTTTAAAATTGCCACCAATTATCTCCCTCCCCGCACCCACACGGTCGGGCCAGGACACACCCCACTGGTTCTGAGTTTCCTCACTGGTAGCAGGTTGGACGCGGTCGAAGGCTTCAAAGGCACCTAACGCTGGAGCTTGTCTTAACCCGCTGCCCTTGGAGCCCCAGCACAGCCCCAGCGTGAGCGAGCCTGCGCTGGTCTGTTTACCCTGGTGGAGGGTGAGAGACACGTGGCCCGGTTAGCCCCACCACCCCAACTACAAGCAGCTCTCACCTCCAGGCACAGTTTCCTAGCCACCCAGCCGCTGACCACAGACACAAGCCTGAGCCCGGCCTCTGCCGGAAAATAGCCCGGTGGGGCCCGGTCCAAACTGCCAACCTAGAGAATCATCAAACCAATGAACTGCCATTTCAGACCACTAAGATTTGGGATGGTGTCTTACACAACAGCAATATATGACACAGGGAAAAAAATGCACTCTGGTAACAAAGAGGAAAAATCCTGGGTTTCTCCAGTGGGGACATTATTTGACCTCTCTGTGACTCTATTTTGCTGCCTCTAACAGGGGACTAATACCACATGCTCCTGGGTGGTTGTAAGAATGGAAGGAGGCAAAGTACAGGACAGTAGCAGCTGACATGCAGTCAGGCTAAACATATATGAGATGAATCCGAATTATCATTAATTGTTAGGAATTAAGCAGAAAGGAGCATTTCAGAATGCAAGGAACAGATGAATCGGGTTTCATCCATTTTCAGTTTAGGAGTGGGTTAAAAATATTATTTGAGTAGTCCAAGGATTTCATTATTTTAAGCAATGGGTTAAGTCTTGGGCTGGAATCTGGGAGCATGAGTTTTCTATCCTAACCGTTCCATTGATTTGGAATATGACATAGGATGCTTTTCATATCACGATTAATTCCTGAGAGGTGCTCCTTCGGGTCTGAGCCAGTTACAGCAGCGCGAGGAAGACGCTAGCTCCGGGCAAGGTTCTTTCAGATCTAAAGCTTGAAGTCCAGTCTCCTTGCCCGGACTTTACTACTTGCTCTCCACTTCTCCTGCCACCCACAGCCCAACCAACCCCATATGCTTACCACTCCAGCCAAATAAAAACAGCTCGGAAGTCTTGAGACAGAGTGCATGGTTGTTGGCCTGGTTCATGCAGTTCTTCGGCTTGGAGTTTCTTTTCCTACCATCGAACTCCTACTCACCCTTCAAAACCTACCCCAGGAAGACCCCCTGACCTGCCAGGCTAGTTATCTCAGCTCAGGTTCTCTAAAAGTAGAAGCTAAGATAGGAACCCTCGTGCATGTGGGTTATTAAGGGAAGGAGAGAGAAACAGGAGAGGGCAGTGGGAAAAGCTAAGCAAAGATGTGAGCTAAGTTGAAGTCTACATGGAATATAAATGAAACTACAGGGTTGTCTCACCTGGAGACGAGGGGACTGTCTGGTCTTCTGTTTCCTCATATCAGCCACCCGCTGGCTGGAAGCATCCTCAGGGAGAGGCCATGCCCTTCCCAGCATTCCTGGGGCCACATGCATTATCCAGGGTAATCCTCAAAGGAGGGAACTGTCATTGTCAAGAATGAACTATGGGGCCCTGGCAGGTGTGGCTCAGTGGATAGAGCGCTGGCCTGTGAACCAAAGGGTCACTGGTTTGATTCCGAATCAGGGCATATGCCTGGGTTGTGGACCAGGTCCTCAGCTGGGGGCAAGCGAGAGGCAACCAACAGGTGTTTCTCCCTCATTCTTTCTCCCTCTCTTCCCCGCTCTAAAAAATAAATTTAAAAAAAAATTTTTTTAATGAACTATCAGGTGAAGGGCCTCTCGCAGTAAGTTCACCCCATTTAGGCACAGCTTCGTCAGGGTTCCCACTGGTCACAATTCCTGGGGAGACTTACAAGAGAGGGTCCCAAGGTCACATGTGAAACTCAGCTCCCTCCTCTACCACCCACACTGAATTGCCCTCCACAGTAGCTAGCCGGGTGGTTGGTGGGATTTTCCTGAGGGAGCGGGAGAACCAGACCTTCACCGGAGGAGGTCTGAGGCCCATTTGCCGTTGAAATTGGCTGTGGGAGGACCAAGAGATGGATGCCCAGGGAATTGCCTCAATGCCAGACATGTTCTCCCTGTCCCCATCGGGACATAGCCCCTTTCCTTGTGATGACAGAGTCCTCACTTCTACCGAGAGAGGACACCTGCCTTTGCTTGATGATTATGGGCACAGAAAGCCCAAAACGACCAGCAGCTGCTGCAGCTTTAAGTTTAGTGGGCTCTGGGTGCATTCCCTGCTGGTATCATCTCCGCTCTGAGCCTAAGATGACAGAGAGCGCTAATTCCCCACTTGCACCACTAGGGGCGATGGTGAGCAGCCGCTCCTGCTTCCTTCTCTCAGTACCTGGACCCACGTGTTCCATCTATTCTACAGCGCATCTCGTTCCAGCCACGAGACTTGTCACTGTCCTCTCACGTCCCCTTGCCCAAGGGCTCCTTGAAGACAAGGTCTATTTTTATTTATCTCTGTACATATAATAAATCACATTGCTCAGTACGCAGTTCAGGTGAGGAATGAAGAAGAGCGTCCTGTGTATAGCACTCAGAGCACGCCTCTGCATGGCCTGCCTCACATTCTCCAGCAAAATATCAAGACTGCGGTCCCAGCACCTGATACAGGGACAACGGGTCCGCATGTTAAATTGGGGACACCCCAGGATACCTGCTAAACGAACAGCTACCCAACCAGGAAGTTCTTTAAAGAGTTGGCAAAGGTCAAACTACCACCAGCAGTGCACGTGCGGCTGGGAAAGGGGAAAGAGGGGGATACCGCAAGCCAGGGTTTCCGGGTGCCCTGGATCTGGTGAAAATCAGACCCGTTTCCCCACCAGGCAAGGTTCCCCTATGTGGGAATCGGGGCTGCGAGACGGTCCCCTGGGGTCACAGCCTGTCAGGTGTCTGTCCCCAGAACTGCCGCTGGTTCGAGCTCTGGGACTGGGGGCATAGAATGGACAAAGGGAGTGACCGTGGAAAGCGCTGGACAAGGACCAGCACCCTGGCCACAGCCAACCCTGGATATCCTGCCTTGGCCACGAGGGGTCTGGAAAGGAAGCAGATGCAGAAGAATTGGGAAAGGTCTAAAAACCACAGGAGTCTGATGAATAAAGCCGAGAGGCTGCCCAGTGATGCAATTCATGGGAGACAAAAAAGAAAGAAAAGAAAAAAAAAAGAAAAGAAAAAAAGAGCCCTCCCATCCTACCCAGGGGCATTCATCATTCAGCGTGACCTTCCAGGAATCTGCTGACAGACACAGAGTGTTCTGTGTGACTTTCTGCCCGGGACCTGGAATGACTGTGAAGGGGAGGACGGCAGGGGAGGGGGCTGGAGTGCGGGGCGGGGGAGGCGGGGTGGACTTGTTCCCTGGCACTGGGTTCTCGGGCCCCATCTGCTGGTGATGCCAGGAACCACACCCATCTCCTGGCCGAACAAAGTCACCCAGTGTTTCTGAGACAAGGCATGTGTGTGGAGAGAAGAACAAAAAACATTCCCACCCAGGATGAGCCAGATCTTCCACGTACCTTTCATCCCCTTTGAATGCTGTGTGCCTGTCAGGTGAGACTTGCTGTGCTCGTTTTACCAATGGGAAGCTGAGGTTCAGGGAGATGATTAATTTCACCCAGCTCAAGAATTGATGAATTTGTTGTCACTGTGGAATCATTCCTTTCTGAACTCGCAGGGACAGGACTAACTCCTGGCGGATAAACGCTCACTGAGTGAAAGGCTGGATAAAACTCGTGTATCTCACCTTTTTGCAATGTGTCTGTAAGAGCCCATCTGAATAGGAAAAAGTAAATGCAGACATGAGGGCAGTGCTCTGTTCATAGGTGGCACTCAGGGAACGCCCGGTGCATTTTCTGCCTCTGTATCACCCTCCAAGATTACAAGCTACTTCAAAGGCTGGGACGGGGCATACTCCCCTTTGACCTCTTCCAGCACTGAGCCATCCTGGAGGGACCACGTAAGGAAGAAGGGAGAGCCAGCTGCACAGGCAGGCACTGATGTCGAAGGGACTGGGACCAGACCACGGCGACAGGTGACAGGCTACCTCTGAGCATTCTGAAAAACCATTTGCTATTATGACAGTGTATTGTCATAATACTCACTGAATCTCACCAGGCACATCAGGTGTCTTCGTGCTGGGTCCTGCCTGCCCTTCCATCTATCTCCCCCTAACCACTCCTCCTCCTCTCCCACTCCCACCCCGGGGCACACTCTTGCCCTAAACACAGGAGCACATCTGTTATCCAAACCCCTACACACAGGCAAAAAAATGCACCAGCCAGAGACCCCAGCACAGGAAACCTCCCAGTTCCCAAACACACTGGCATCTGTCATGTCCCCGAACCCGCGCAGTACCGTGATTCCTCTTGTTCTCTCTGGCTGAGATAACTCTCCTGCTCAGGCGAACTCCTATTCAACCTTCAAGGCCCATCTCCAATATCACCCCCTGTGAAACCTGCTCACCAACCCCGCTCGCTAGTTAGCTGTTCCCTTCTCTGAATACCCAGTGATTTTGTTGTATTTTACTACAATTCAGAAAGTACTGTCTTCACCTGACCGCACCCTGGATGTAAGTTATACACTCAGCAAATACTCATTAAATGGTAAATGAGCAAATGAGCATGAGCTTCTTATAAACCCTCGAAGTCAGAGAAAAGGAGTCAAAGCCAACTAGACACACAGAATGATTAGAAACAGAAATGCATTATTGAATTTGTTTAATATTTAGCTGCATAGTAAATACTCAATAAATAAAATTAAACTTAGTACCTTGACTCTAGACTTACTTTTTGGGTGACTTGGGTCAGGATATTTGTTTTATGGGCCCTATAGTTTTTTTCCGAAAATTAGAAAGCAACTCCTACCTAGCAACCCTATGGAGAGTCTGATGCAATGTCGTAAATGTGAAACCATCGGGCGCGCCACACGGCAAAGCGTCGCTCACTCTGGCCGCTCTGCTATGAGGCAGGAGCTTGGAGGAGCAGGAGTCTGATATAATCTGCGCCCACCCCGCCATGGCACTGGGGAGCCAAGGAGCTGCCCCCAAATTGATTCGGGGATCTCATCCACATCCCAAAGCCATTTTAAGAACTGAGCCGCCATGTGATACACACCACACCTACTACGGGCTAAGCCCTGAGATGGCTGTCCCCTGGCTTGGTTGCAGGCCAGCTCCAGAAAGCAGAACTGTCCGTGAGCAAACGACAAACCTGCCAACAGGAGCTGGGGATGCCTCCCGCGGAAACGGATCGGCCCTCTCGGGCTGCTGCGGGCGCGCGTCCAGCGAGGGCGGGGCCCCCCGCTGCAGCTGGGGCCGGCCGGCCAGGGCACACTTGCCCGTTGTGTCGGGAACCAGCGGGAGACACAGTACCAGCTCTGAGATGCACAGAGCGGCTGTCATCTTCCTCTCCAGGTGCTGCCACAGGGAACCTTTTCAAGGCCTTTCAGGGACAACCTTCCCACGGGTCTCCGTTCAGCTTTTGCATCAATAAAGCAGCACACGGAATCCAAGTAAGGGCAGTAACAAGTGATGCCTTCAGAGAAACGCATACAGCCACCATCTGAGATTCATTTTCGTCATGTGAGGCCGTGTAATAGGTACAGTCTGTCCTCTTCATAGATAAGAGCCGAGAATCACAGGCTATTAGAGCCAGAAGAAAACTTAAAATTCACCTAAACCCGGGATGCTCGCACTTTAGGTGATACTAGAACCCCGCCCCCAGGGCTTCAAGATCAGACCTCTGTGCTCCATGCCCTGAGTGTCTGATTTGTCAGGTCTGGGGTGGGGACTGACAACCTGCATTTCTAGTGAGTTCCCGGGAGATGCTGGTGCTAAGGCTGCAGACCCAGCGAGCACCCTGGGCGAACCAGTGGTCCAGGCCACTCCGTTAACTTAATGGGGGAGAAACAGGAGCCCAGTGAGGGCACCAGACTTTCCCCAGGTGACAGCCGGGGCAAGGAGCGGGACTTCTGACGCGCAGGGTACTTCTTAGCCCACCCCACCCAGAGTCCCTGGAGCTTGTTCCAGCTGCACATTGGCCAGATGACGCTCATGGCCCTCCGTGCTGCCACTAGGAAATGATGACAGAAGTTAGGGGAGGGATTGGCTGGAACCCGTCTAATGCGTCTTCGAAAAATGGTCCCCCAATTTCTCAGTGGAGGAAACAGCATGCAGTGCAAGATCAGAGCCAGGGCTGGGGGGCAGCCTGTAAGTGTGGCCGAGTGGGGACAGGGGGCCGTGAAAGGTGTGATGGGGGAGGCCCAAGCCGTGTGAGAAATCCACCGTGCCGTACCTTTCCCCTGTCCATCTGTCCCTCCATTTACCACGAAACTGCAGGTCTCAGGAAGCGGCCCAACAATCTCAGTGCAGAGAAACAGCCTAGCTTTGGTGCCAGCCTTGGGTCCAAATCCCAGCCCATCACATACACAGCATTCATGTCCCCTCCCTCAAGGTGGTTTTGAGTTTTGGGTTGTAACAAGCCAGACACGCCTCTCATGGTGCCCAACACAGAGTAGATACTTGATGAACTATCATCGCAGTAACTCGTGACTTCCCCCGGCCCGAGGACAGTGTGTCCCCCCTTGTAGGCCCAATCCTGGGCAGGGGCTCACGGGAGACCTTTCTGTAGGCTGAACAGTGCGCCACTAACACAGAAACACCAGAGAATCACAGACTGCCTTCCCCAAGCAGGTGAAAACGCCCAAAGGGCCTCCTGAGGTTGTTCTGCCGACCTGAGGGGGAGCAGGCCCGCCCGTGCGGGTAGAAGGAAGGGCGCCGAGGTACCTTAACTCCTCCTGTGGGTAGCTAAGTGTTTGCAAGGGCCTTTCAAGTCAGTTTTAAACTAGACCTTGTGTCCACTGCATTTAGAACTGAGCCACTGAGGCAAATGGGCCACCCAGTCCTTCTATCCTCACAGTCAGGGCCAAGACCAGGAAATCTGCAGGGGGTGGGGAATTCAATGAGTGTAAGAGCCTCAAATGTTCACAGTGAGACCGAAGGAACTGTCTCTCTGAGAATGAGGGGTTCATAAGTGGGATTCAGCCTTCAACTTGAGGGAAGGGCCGGCGAACAGGTTAGAAGAGGAGCAATGAACTTGGTAGACAGACAGACTTTTTTCCCTGAAGGAGCCAGAAATCATTTCTCTCATCCCAGAAGAGCTGAGTTAGAAGGTAAGAACTACCTGTGCCCCGGTCGGCATGGCTCGGTTGGTTGGAGCGTCATCCCATAACTGAACTATTGAGGGTTCGATTCCTAATCAGGACACATACCTAGGTTGGGGATCCAATCCCAGTCCGGGCAGGTAAGATCCCCGGTCCTGGCACTTACAGGAGGCAGCCAATCGGTGCTTCTCTCTTGCATCAGTGTTTTTCTCTCTCTTCCTTCCTCTCTCTCTAAAAGCAATGAAAAAATGTCCTCGGGTGAGAATTTTTTAAAAAATAAGTAAGTAAGACCTAGGATATGGTGGGGGAGATAGTGAGTTTCTCAAACACCCCTGGGTGGGTTAGCCCGGGGAAGGGACAAGAGAGAGCTAAAGCTACAGAGGAGGCCTGCGGGAGAGAGCACCGTAAAATCGCGTCCTTACGTAGGCATGGCTTACCAGTTCAGTTTAGCAGTGAGGATATGTGAATTTTGTTATATGATTTTGTCTTTTTCGAGTGAGTTTTTATGAAGAAACTACTCTTGGTTTCACCTGTGCCTATTATAGTCATGTAATGTTTGGAATACACTTACTAGGTGCCAGTTTCCAAATGTTCGCAAACCGTCACTCATTCAATCTGCATGGCAACCTACAGGTACCGTCCCCATTTTAACGTGAAGAAGCTGAGAGGCATGAAGAGGTCACTTGCCAAGGATACAGTGATTCCTCCCGGCAGCCTGGCTCCTGACTCGCCACATTAAACCGCCTCTCACCCTTGCTGGGCGGCAGGGTGTGCCCGGTATAACAGGCCTTCCGCAAAGGTTGGATAGACAAATGCACGAATGAAGAGATTGGGGGGAACAAATCCACACATCAGCGAAAAATTCAATATTGATTAAATTCACACTCTGTCTCAGGTCATTTATGTACATAAGTATTTTTAATGTGCTAATTTGCCATGAAGAAAGACCAGCCCTGTTTTTTACGGAAGCAGACATGGAGACCCAGAGAGGGTGAGCAGCGGGCCCAAAGCCATGATCTCAGTATTCTCCGGTGTCAGAAAGAAATGCAGAAGTCTTTGAAATGGGAAAATGCGGAGTACCAGGCTTCTTTTTCTAGAGCATTCTTCCTGGGATCTGCATCTTCTGCACAGCTTTGGGCAATTTCACTACTCGGCGCGTTGTAGAAAATTGATAAGAATGCAAGTAATTCTTGTCCATGAAAACGCAGGTGGTTTCGGTCCTGGGAGAGGGAATTGATTTTTGCCCTGTGGGCACCGAATTGTTGGCAAATCTGTTTGCAAAATCATTTCCAGTTCCTGACTGCCTGTGTTTGTGTGCTCTTTGGATTCTCCATTGATGCTGTTTTTACATGTTACTGGTTTCCTCATTAATTAATGAGTTAAATAAAATCCTCGACATGTATTCATTAAATATTTCCACAAGAGTCATGGTTTTACCTTTATTTGAATTTTAGCACCAATTAGGATTCAAACCCAAGTTTGTTGGTTCTTGCTAATTAATTATATGCACGCACACTACACATATGCTTGTTACTGCTAATCACGTGTTCTTTAGCATTAAGTTGCAACACCAATTTAAATAGGTCTTTTAAAACTTGTATTTTTCGCCCTGGCCAGTATGGCCCAGTTGGTTGGAGTACCATCCCCTACCCGAAAGGCTGTGGGTTCAATTCCTGGTCGGGGCACATGCCTGGGTTGCAGGTTCAATCCCTGGTCCAGGAGCATACAGTCCCCAACATGGGCATGTATGGGAGGCAGCCAATCTCACATCGATGTTTCTCTCTCTCCCTTTCTGTCTCCCTTCCTCTCTCCTTTCCTATCTAAAAGCAAAGAAAAAAATCGTATTTTTCAGGGTTGTCGATGAAGAACTACAGGGTAATGTTGGCTTGAGTGCCACAGCAGTGGCACTTCCTCAAGGACAGCCCTGGGCTCCCACTAGAGCGTGTGCCCCAGGCCTTTTGCCTCTGTGCCCATCTGCCTCCATCTCCTCTAGATCCATGGGGCACGGTCCTCCCAGGCTGCCCCGTGGCCCCGAGCAAGCTGGCTCAGGGGCGGGGCTAAACAGTGCTGAACTGAACTGCACCCGGGGTCAGCCTCCCACGTCCACCCGGAATCCTTCCCTTCCCACAAAGCCGGGCCCTGGGGAACAGCCTTCCAGAGAGGCCATGTAGAGAAACCGGGCAACACGCCAGGTCTTTTTCCCTGTTGGGTGACCAGGTACTCTTCTAGGCAGGAAGAATGACTGCTGCCATCTGCAGACCCTGAGCTAACAGTCCCAGTGCCCCCTACACACACACAAACACACACGCACACGCACATACAAGGTGGCTTAATGGAAACAAATTGCAGAGCCAGGAAGCTCTTGACTCAAGTCCCAGCTACACCACACACAACTTCTCTGAGTTTCGGCTTTATCGTCGGTGATGGTTGATTTTATGCATGAGCTCGGCTAGACTACAGCGCCCAGATGCTGGGTCCAGCACGAGCCTGTATGTCACCGCTAAGGTGTTTTTCAGATGTGATTAGTATTTAAATCAGTAGACTCTGAGGACAGCAGATGGCTCAGTACTGGGAGTGCTCCTCATCCAGTCAACTGAAGACCTTCAGAGAGGCTGGCGTCTGCTGAGGAAGAGGGGCTTCTGGCTCCAGACGATCCCTGGACGTGAGCTGCAGCATCACGTTGTCCCTGAGTCACTAACCTGCCAGCCTGCCCTGCAAATTTCAGATGGACGGCCCCCGCCCCCAACCGTGTGAACCGATTCCTTTCCTTCTCTCCACTCTCTACCCCTATCGCTCACCAGAGAGAAGAAAGAGTATTAAATGACAGCCCAGGGACGAACAGGACAGAACTGGGCTTTCTGGGAGGTGGGGAAACAACAAGAAATTTACATTGTAGACCTGGCCAGAGCCTGCATCACCAGGCAACGGCCCCACAAGTAAACCCAGGCTGAAGGACACCAGAATGCTTCCCAGCGTCCCTCCTGCCCTCTGGTCTGCGGCGACACCCCGCTCACTTCCTCCAGGTGCCCACACCTTTGACTAAATAGAACACAGAGTCCACCCATAGTGCAGATATTGACACCGGGTGAGGGGGCGTCAAATCCATAATCTACCTGGAATGTTGCACAACTAAAAAAATTGAAGATGATTTCCTGAAACGTGATAGCTCCCGAGGACGACTTTCCCACCCCCCGGAAGGTCAGTCAGTGAGGAGGTCGTGGGGCCAGCATTTGGATGTCACTGCACCCAGAAATCCCCAGGCTATTCCATCAGACAAGATGCTCGCCAAGCCAAGCAAGTGGCTCTGTCACCAGATCCTGGGGCGTGTCCACTGGGCTTGATTCAATGGTGCAAGCAAGTCTCTGAGTGCAGCTGTCCTCCCACAGGGATGTCACTCCCGAGCTGAGACCCCACTCCCTCAAACCCTACTGCTAGTCACCAAAGGCTCTGAAATCAGTAAGAACAGAATATTGATGAAATAATCCGCAAGGTCACATTTTCCCCTGTTCTGGAAGTCCAGCCCATTCTACTTCACACTGTAAACAAGTTTCAGCCATGCAGTCTAACGTAGTCCTGGAGGGGCTTATACAGTGACCCCCAAATACACACTGAAGAACGTCCCCAAGGTGGACAGCGTAAATTCTTTCCCATTTTTTAATCTCCACATGGGAATTGAAGGCCAACGAAGCTGGCACCTAAAATAATTCTTCCTTCCGATTTCTCATTCCGCCCAGTGGCGGCCGGGGGGGCCCCCCGTGGGCGTGGGTTTCAGATGGCTTTCTTCCAAAGCTGCTCCTTCTCCCGCTCCTTCCTGTGAGAGCATGGAATTCTGGGAGGACCTACAACGGAGCACAACTCCAAGGCCAAGTCTCCTCATGTCCCCTTTTTCCAAAGAGCCAGTGAGAACCACAAGATTATCTCAGTGCCACCCCCACCCCCACAGAAGTTAGGAAACCCAAGAAATTGCAGGCCCACAGGAAATTGCAGGGATGGGACCAGATCACTCGGCAGGTCGGGCCTCAGCCAATCCCATAACAGAGCCTTCAGGAATTTCGGGAGGGGGATGAATGGAAAATATATGAAAAATTTACATATTCCTGCTTCCAGCCCCACCACACCACCAGTGAGTCTGGCCGACTGTTTGGCTTTTGTATAAACACGGACTCCACGGGAAGACTTCACCTTAGAGGAGGTTCATGGCGTTCACTGTGGATCGACAGCTCCCTGGACAGTGACATTTAAGACACCGCTGTCTTCCCGCAAACTTGATCAGTCTGAAGCCTCTGTGTCTTATTAGAGTCTCCTTCTTCCTCTTCAAATCTCTTTATTTCTGTCTCCGCAGATGTCCCTGGCACCCCAGCGTGGAGCCACAGATCAGATCTGTCCCCACTCCCCTGTCACCAGAGTGCACCAGTTATTTTTAGCTTTTGGTTTTCTGATAATTCCATTTGGTGTTTTCTCTGTGTTACTCCAGACGATGGGACACCCCTTGTAAAACAACAAGGCTCAAAAGGTCTTTATCCTTTTCTCGATAAAATCCACCCTCACACTGCCATGGCCAAACCCGCAGTCTGGGTCTCTCCGGTCTACGACAGTCGGAGTTTATGATGTGCGCCCTGCCGAGCCGAGCCGAGCGCCCTGGCCTCTGGAGACGTAGAGTCTCAGATTCGGCAGGTCGGGGGCGGGACTCCCATAACGATGATTGTTAAAATTCCTCCTACTCACGAATTCTAACGTGCAGCCAAGGCTGGGAACCCCTGTCACCGAGACCTAGAAGGCCCTCTGCGCCTAACACTCCTCACGGCATCAGCCACAGCCTAATTCCGGTGGGGACTCCTCTGGGCATTCGTGTCCTCGCAGACCCTGGGGAGTTGTCCTGGGTTCCTCCTGGGCTCTCCTCCACTCCCATATCACAGCCTGGATTCGGGCCCTCAGCCTCTCCCATCAGAGCGGCCCGAACAGTCTCCACTCTCCCCACTGTATACACGCCACTGCCCGAGTGATCTCTCGACAGCACCACCCGCACAGGGCACCCGTCACCCGCTACAGTGGCCGCCAACTGCAATGCAAGTGAGACCAGACCATCTAGCCTGGCCACTTCCAATGCAGTCTCCTCTCAACCATGACTTGATGGCTTGACTTCACTTTGAGCCCCTCCTCTAACCACGGGCAGCTCGTCTCTACTTTCCCTCCCCGTGCCCCAGCCGTCACTCCAGGCTGAGGGCAGCTACTAGCGCCCCCTCTCCCAGGAGGCCCTCCTCTGGCCCTGATAACACCCAGCCCTCCCTCCCTTCGTGGTGCTCTCCTGGGACACTGACATTCCTGTCGCCGCACCTGCTCACTTTCAATGCACACTTTTTTTAAACGTCCCTCTCCTACCAGCCCTGAGCACCTCGAACCCCCCCAACACCTGGCATTGAGCAGGCACTCGGGAGGCCTCGAGCGTGTTTCTTCCTGCAGATGCTCAATTTACTGTCAAGTGCAGGTCCTGAGGCACAAGGCGCTCCTCAGACAGACAGAATGGGGATTGTTCCGTAAATGCTGTCTGCAGGCCTAAAGCAGCTGTAAATATACCTGGCTGCTACTCTCTGAACTGGCCGCTAGGTGGGATAAAAGGGACTGTCCTTGGAGAGTCCCACCGGTGAGACTCGTCCCTTGAGAGCAGGAACGAGTGGCGACGCAGGCAGGTGGGGTCACTGCTCTGCTCTTTCTTCTCCTCTTTTCTTTTCCCCTCTTCCTAACTTTATCTTGCTGATGTTATATAATTTTCATCTTACTAGCTTTTCGAAACCAAATAATATATTCGCATAATTCTAAAAGCCCAATAACATCTAGCCCCGCCTGCCCCATCCACACAGCCCCAGCCCCAGCTCCTTGGAGATGATGCCTTTTCAGTTTATCATGGTATTTACTTTATTTTTCTAAATAATATGAATGTGCTATAATATTTCGACTAAATTTAGATACTGCTTACTGACTTCTTGAGATAGATGAAGGCTTTTTTCTTCTATATACCCTCTGTTCCTATCCCAACCCTCCTAGTGTGACAGGTTGGGTTTTTTTTTTAATTACATCTGGTTTTTCCTGGGGTCGATAGCTGTCCCTGTTTATTACTTGTTATGGTTTCAATGTATTGCTAACTCCTCCTTTCCCTCAAAAACGTGATGAAGGGAAAAAAGCTTCGCAGAGGCATTTTTCCACATTGTTAAATATACCCTTTTCTCCACGCCCCCCCTTCTTTTACAAGCAGACAGAGAAAGCACGAGACTGAGGAAGGAGTCGCACCTCTGTTAAAGCGTGCCGACGCTGGCCAACCCGGCAGGCCTCTCTCCAGAGGCCGCTCGGCCGCCCTGCCCCTCTGATCTGGGCTGCCCGCCTCTGTTGTCTGTATCAGGTAGATGATGCTACCTGCGGTCACAAATAACCTCAGAATCTCAGAGGTCACTGCCATGGAAACAGGTCTCCTTCCACAAAGCCCATTTTATAGTATTTGGCAAGTCTCCTGCCACCTACTGACTTGGGGACTCAGGCTCCTTCCATCTTGTGGCTCTGCCTTTGACCCCTGTGCTGCCTGATGGGTAAAGACAGGGCCTGTGGGCAAGACGCAGCTGTGCTTGAACGGCTTGGCCCAGCGGGGACCTGCCACCGTGGCTCCTATGCCCACTGCCAAGACGCAGGGACGCAGGCGCACCTCAGTGCAGGGGCTGGGGGTTGGGACACAGCAACCACGCCACAGCAAGGGGACTCTTGAAGGCAACTCGTCCCCTCTGCCACCCCTCCCAGGGCTCATATTTTCTGCCTCTGCCCCATTTTCACAGGCAGCCCCCAGCCAGTCATCGTCTCCACCAGGACGCTTGGCCTCAGCAGCTCAGCAACAGGAGTGCCTCCCTTTGTTGTTATGCTGTTGTGACAGTGCAGTCGTAAAGAGGCAAGCCAAGAACAGAAGGTGGAAGAGGGACACATTTACTTAACCCTCCTGCCCCACACGCTACTTCATCGGCTCATACAGAGGGCCTCGGGCACCAGGCAAACCTCCCAGTTCACGCCCCTTCCCACACGAGCTCCGCTCCCCGACCGGGGCCTGCCTGGCCTGGGAAGACAAACCAGGTCTCATTTGCATTTGCTCCTCTTCAAAGCAGGCGGTGCGCCCCCCACTGTTCGAAGTGTGTTAGCTTTTTTAAAAAGCAAAGGCACTGCGGCACACGCCAGGATTCAACCCTGGGTAAGATGTGGATGCTGCCTCGTGCCTGTCTTGTGGCCTGGTCCCTCCTCTGTCCTCTCGTCACCATCAACTGTCTCAGCTATAGGATTCTGGGGATTGGCTCACGCGATGGACCCACGGTGTGGCAGTTGCTCTGATCCGTGCTCACGCCCCCTCCATTGTCCCAGTCACCCATACAACTGCCGCTCTTGTGATGGGACAGAGCTTGAGGACACCTGAAAACACGCTGGTTTTGGAGACCTGCGTTCCAGCTCTGCCTTTCCCTAGTCTGGGGGCCTTCGACACGTCACAGTCTCTCTCCACTTCAATTTTTCTCATTAAAATGGCGTGAAGGACAGTAAACAGTGATCTGAAACAGCAATGATAATAAAACTCGAGCGCTGGGCCTCCTTATCGTACCCTTTGCAAAGCCCAGACACGCCCGTTGGTCTAGGCCACTGCTTCATGACAATCGCGTGGAACCGGCGGGCGGTTCTTTCAGGGGACGCCATCCTGCCGTCAGCGTCTGCATTAGCAGTCAGTGTAGTGGGAAGGACATTTTCTCTACTGGGTTTTGTGGAAGTGGGTGTTAATGATCGAAATGGTGGTCCATCGAGCTTAAAAATCAAAAGAATCAAGTCGACTCATGAAATGTAAAACACGAATACCTCTATTTAGCCACCCAAATCCCACGTCATTTCACTGGCACCCACACGTCAACATTCCCCAACACAGAGCCTTTGCGTTAAATTGTATTTTATCAGTGCTCTAGTTCTAGTGGCACTGAATTTTAAACGCATTTGGGTTTTATGATTGTTTAAGGGCCGCTGTTCGATGTTTGCACATATTTAAGTAAAACTGTATAAGAATAATTTAGTTCGACACTAATATTCTGAAGATGACGCTAGCATCTGAGTTAGAGAAAAATGTCTGTGTCCCCTTCACACGTGCTGTGAAACCCTCAGACATTCACCTACGCGGGCAGCACACACTGATTTCCGTGGAAAGTCCAGATGAAGACTATTTCACTGTGCAGAACGTGTCTCCGTGATCATTACCTTCTGTCTGCCGCCTGAAAGCAGGGACACAGACTTTTGTCCAGAGCAAAGTCTCTCTCAATCAATCAGCGAGGGACTGCCTCGCTCCTCCAGTACGTGCTATTTATTTTTAGGATATTCCTGAAATATCAATCAACAAGACAACGAACAAAAGCGAAACTGTCCAGCCATGTCCAGTCACTCTGCGAGGAAAAATATAAAGTTCCCAAATGAATTTGTGTTCCTTGAAAATACAAAACATTTCTTCGTAGCTTGGCTCTGTCATCCATCTCGGAAAAGGATGTTTTTGCAATCAGAGCAGAAATATGACTGGCCTCCTGCGTTCACATTTCTTTGTTGCACAATGAATGTAACTTGTTCAGCTTCCAGCCGCGGAGAAAGGAGCAAAAGTAGTGGTTACTTTCCAAAGTGAAACTTAAAACCACAATCTCCGGTGCACAAAAGGAGGAATGAGTCACCGGAAGAGGCCACTTGCTTGCAAAACTCATTAAAAGCAATGCCGGGCTGAATGGACTTCCTGCACCAGTGCAAAGATCTCTGGCATCAGGACAGCTCTTCCAGGCCTCGGCAATTTGGGGGAGGGAGGGAGCCATCAGAAATCTGGGCACAGCCCAGGACTGCCTGCTCACAAGCGCCCCCACCCCACCGCCTCGTCACAGGCAGACTCGCCTCCCAGCCTGGGCCAGTTCCTGCTGAGATGCCCGGGACGGCAGCTTGGGCCAGCAGCTGGGCATCAAAGGCCCAAGCCACCCCGCATTGGGTTTCCAGGGACCTCCTCCTTCGGCAGATCCCTTCTGTCACTGTGGCCAGGCCAGATTTAAGTTAGAGGTCAGCCACCTCAGGTCACAGCAGCTTCTCAGAACCAGGCTCCAGGTCTCGGTTGTGGTGCCTCCTGGAACTTGAGTGTGCCTCGGAATCCGGGAGGATTTATTAACACAGGTGGGCCCCACACACAGTCTGATTCAGAAGGTCAAGGGTGGGGCCCAAGAACTTGGGGTTCTAACAAGCCACTGGACGCTGGAGCCTCAGGCCCCCAGACTGCACTTGGGGAGCCACAAATCTAAACAGTTCTTAGACCTGAACTGCAAACAGCCGCAAACACCTCCCTACTACTCCAAGCTAGCTAGTGATGTTTGACCTTGAGCCGCGCCAGCTGGAGGCCCTCTGATACCCAGACAGTCCTATAAGGAGCTCCTCCCACTCCCCCCAGCCCACAACACACCTGGCTGGTCTCCAAGGCAAGGGCTCCCCGGAGGGGCCCTTGTTGAGCCCGACTGTAGTTTCAAAGGCTCTGCCTCCAAACCAAAACGGATTGTGCCCCCAGGTGGCCATTTGGGGTCACTGACTTTCAGAGCCAACTTCTGTCTGGTCACACTGATTCCTCCAGGCACCAATCCGTCTTGCAACCGTGGTGACACTCCAGCCCCTTCCATCGCAGCAGGAGCTAGAGAAGGGGTCAGAGGCGGGAAGGGGAGACCCTGGTGGCATTTTAACCACTTTCTCTTCATTTAGGGCAGAACTGCTCTCTCACAGACCTGTCCCCTGGTCTGGAGACATGAATAAGGGACGGGAGTGTGACAGCTGTCCCGGACAGCTGCCCAGGACCACCCTCCTGCTAGAATGAGCAAATTCAGATCCCAGGAGTTAGTGTGGGATTTTGGTTTTGGTTTGGTTTGGTTTGGGGGGGGTTGTTTTTTCTTTAATGAGGCCTGCTTAACTTTCCTCCATGACTGGTCTCCCGTCTGCGGATCTCACCAAGGCCTCGTGCAAGAACTTTGGTAGGGAAGGTTGCTCCGAGGACCAAAGCCCACAGTCACCATCCCACTGTCAGTGTTCCCTGGCCTCCGCCAAAAGGGCTGGTGAGGCCGGTGGAGTGTGTCGACTTTGAAAACCAAAACAGGAAGTATTTGCAACGTTCAGGTGTTTGCAGCTGAGACATGGAGAAATCAGTTCAAGCTATGGAAATGGTTCCCCCGCACAGGTGAGAGCTATCCACACAACGGAAAGGGAATGGTGTGCCTGGCGGCACCACTGGGAGATCACGGGGCAAGGCCGGCGCAGGTAGGGGATCTCCGGGGTCAGGGCTACAGTTTACGCTTTCTTATTTTACAGATTAAAGAGCTTACGATCTGAAATTGTGCTGGAATAAATCTGTGATGTTCAACCCAGTGAGGGGCTTTGTGTTGTCTTCCTTCCATATACACACATGTTCATTCTACAAACACCCCGAGATGAACTCTTTGGATCTGGGCCTCGGGAGCAGCTCAGCCCGGTACCCTGTGTGGCCCCTTTAGAGGCATTTAGGGACCACTGCTCTTACATTTATTCCAAAAACACTTAGGCTGATGCAGGTAAATCAACAGGATGTCTCAGGCATGTCGACAATGCACAGAATCGATAGAAATTGAGTGTTCAAGAGATCTGGGTGAACTAGTCAAGGGTTTTAATTGATTTGTTCCAAATGAAAGAGGGATCGGTGCACGAGAGAAGAGGCCAAAACCCGCGGACAGCGAGCGAGGCAAGGGAACCCGCGCCGTGCGTGCGCTCATCTTCCGTGTGCTGCTAGTGTCTTAAAGTCTTAAAAACTGACTGGGGAGAGTGGGCGGCCGTCCCTTCAAGGTGGTAATGGGCCCCGCGGGAGCACACCTGTGAAATGCATGACCTCCTGTCTGGTCCATACACCCCAAAGGCAAGAGTCCCCTGCCTTAATCGTCCCAAGGCCAGGTGCCAGGCAACCAGGGACCAGCCCTATAGCTTAGAGGCCACTGAAATGAGTCAACCTAGCCGACCCTAAGCCATCCACACTGGCCTACCGTGTTCCCCGCAGAAACCCCAAGACAGCCTAGGCCCCCACCTCGCACCTGCCTCCTGCGGCCCGGCCATCCGGGTGGTTCCCCGTGGGGCCCTGCGGGGCCCGGCTTCCCACTTCTTGGGCCTGTGAGTGGAACACACTTGGTTTCCCCGAGCCTCCCCCGTCTTCTCTTGTGGCTGCACCTGACCGGCCACCACATAAAAGGGCACAGGACAGAAACCGCTGAGGTACCAGCCATGTGGGAAACACGGACTGCGGGTCAGGCCCTGGGTGGCTCTCCAGGGACAACACGTGAGCCCTCCCTGCACCGGAGCCATTCCCATGGGTGGGACACACCTCGGGGGCCGCCCTCTCCGCTCCCTCTTCACCCTCCCGAGTCCAGGAGGTCGGTATTTTACCAAAGGCATTGGAAAAGACTGACTCTTTTATTACAAATTTTGAATAGTTCAGTCTTTTTTTCCCTTGAGAATAAAATGTTTGGTATCACACACTAGAAAATCAGCAGCCTAATTATTTACCAAAAAAGAAACACAAACGTTTAAAATCCACACACCTGATTTCCAGGAGTCTTTCATGGGTCTCTTTTATTACAATGGCTTCCAGCTTTGCATCTGGCACAACACAATGGTATGACAAGGACGCCCATCCTGGCACCAGCGTACATACAGCTCGGGGGTCGTAAATAAAACAGGCCGAAGAAGCGATCCACACCTACAACTGAGCAGGGAATTCTCTCTGCAGGTGTAATCATTTCTCCACTATACCAGGTGCGCGCATATATGTGTGTGTATATATTCTCCACCACAGGTGAACACGTGTCATTCTGCAGCTTTGAAACGCGGGTCCGCCTGCAGCGGTCTAGCACGTGACTGCGGGGCTACTTACTGGGTTACAGCTGTGTGAACACAGATACACCAACGCGTGCATGCGTGAGTGCCGCCCATGAACAAATCTCATTTCCCAAAGCAACAGGCAGGTGTGATTATTGCAGCCTGGGGGTGGGCGGGGTCACGCTCCGAACTGGACGCAGATCCCAGAGCGCAGCTTTCTGGACGGCGCACTCTGGCTCAGACTGCCGCGCTGCGCAAGGTCAAGGTGGCCCCTCACACCCACCCCGGCGGCAGGGGCGGGGAGGGGGGTACTAAAGCGACTCACCCAACAAGGGGCAAGTATAATGAGGAGTGCGCCGCCCCCTCGCACAGCCACGCCCCCCCAGCGAGGAGCAACGGTGTAAGCCTCCGCAGGCCCCGAGCCTGTGCTGAGGTCACAGCGGTTAGAATTCGCCCCAAAACACCCTCGTGGCAGAAGGAGTGTAGGTGCAAGGTCACTGATAAGCACGTCCACGGTGATTAAAAGGGGTCAAATTTGAACCATTTTCGGTGCCTCCCGAAAGGACTCTGCTCATGCGTGTTTGCGCTTCTATGCAAACAGGACCAACCACTCCGTCTGCCCTTCTCTGCTGGGCCCCTCCGCCCCCGAAGCCCCCCAACCGCTGGGAGGCCAACGCGCTGCATTCTTTCACAGAAAGAGTAAAATTCCCCTCAACCGTTCCATGCTCTTGCCTCCCATGACTCTAACAATGCAATGTAAATAGGAAAGCACTTCAATCACTGGAGGAAAATGCTCTTTAGAAAAATAATACTTCAAAAAATAAAGCAAACTCTTTTACCAAAATAATTCTTTGACTTTTCAAATTGTTCTCTTTACAAGCCAGTTTAATAAACAAGGCAATCATCTTCTAGCGGCTTAAAAAATGTCACTCAGACCATCACTTACCCACTTGCCCTTAATTTGAGTGGAAAACACTAAGGAAAATAAAAAGTATTACTCATAAATCCCCAAAGAAGGTCAGTGTTGTGAGATTTATAGACTAAGGTTCTTTGGATAATCTAACGTATATCTTTTTAATGTATCAATGACAGTTATAATAGAAAGAATATGGCTAAACGCTTATAACAATAACCCAATCAGAGTGAAGTAATAAATAATATCTACAAAGACTATAATTTAACTTCTTGAAACTATTTTCTTAAAACCAAGCAGCTTCTTTTGAGAGCTTCCAATAGAAACGGACCTCATTACCCTTTGGCATCAGCTCTGTTCAAGTCCACAATTTCGGCACCACCTTGCTGGATGAAAGGCTGCAGGCGGCGCGCGGGACCGATGGGAAATACGGCCCCAGAGACATTCCCTATGGCCTGAACTTCAGGCGTTGCAGGGTTACAGGGAGCCAGACAAAGCCTGCCACAGATGCGTTAAGGCATAAATACTGCAGCCTTGAGCCGCACAAAGGGGGCAAGGGAGGATGGGCGGGTTACGCTGGTTATCTTTAACCAAAGGAATTTAAAGAAGAGTGTATCGCCTAAAAATCAGACCAGTCGGCAAATACTGCGGGGGAACATTCACAAGGTCAAGGCCCAAGACAGTGAGGTCTGGAGTCCCTCCAGAGACCCCAGATTCGGGTCACCGCTCCCGCCGGGTGCAGAAGAGGGGTACGAACTGCCACAAGGGAATGTGGCCCGTACTCCACAGTCCGTGCGTGCCTGGCATTCCTCAACTACACTGCCGCCAGCAGGGGCCCCGGCAGCCGCCCTGCAGGCGGGAAGGGCAGCGCCGGCCCTGGCTTTCAGCCACGGCCGGGGAACACCTCCCACCGCGAATGCATCCGCGTCATCGCCTACAAAGTACACCCTTCGTATCTGGCTTAGAAATGTCGGCCCCCGGGGCCGCGGGGCCACGGAGGGAGCATCTCAACTCCCTCTGCTCTCAAATGACTGCACACCAGGCTCCTGAGGTCCGCTCCTCGGCTCCCAAAACCTATCCTTTAATGGGGAGCGGGCCCGGACTTCGCAGGACGTAGGAGGTTGCTTAGAACAGTTCATGCCGAAGCAGAATGAATGTCCTGGTTTTCAAACGGTGGCGGTGGCTCCCTCCAAAAGGTGAAATTACTGAAAGTGTCTGAGCAGGGGAAGTCCGAAGAATGGCTTCTTTTCAGCAACGGGAAAACGTGGTCGACCACTTCACAGAGTCTCACGTACCTGAAAGGAAATGGACAATGTCATCGCCTCCGAGTGACACCGGGCCAAGGGACACACCTGCCATGGTCCCCACGCTGTGTTTGGAAATTAGGAGAAATCCATAACCCTGAGGAATGGACCTTGGGGGTTCAAACAACAAGGTGGGGGTGGTCTAGAATAATTCCTTGGTAATTAATAGGAAATTGAAGGGCACACCAAGTGGGAGGCGGAGAAGGCCCCACAGTGAGGCAAGGGGACACAACATGGCCCGAAAAACCAAGGAGGGGGGCAGAGCAGGACAGAGGAGAACAAGAGGAAGTCAGCCCGGCAGAGGGATGGCCACCCGCCGCGGACCTCCCGCATGGGCACCGCAGAACAGACCCCAGGTCTCTGCAGCGTCACGGGACTGCTCTGTGCAGCGAGAAGGCACTGGGCCCTGGGGCTCAGGAGACACGGATTCGACTTCGGTCCTGCCATTTACTAGCTGTGGGGTCTTGGGAAAACAGCTTTGTCCACTAAGCCACGACCTCCCCGCCACGGAGGGCAGACAATGAGCGCTGCCACGCCGTTCGCAGGAGAATTAAGCCGTGTTCGCGGCACTGACAGCATGCACACTGGGCGTTCACTACATCTAGTCAACGATCAATTGTTATTAGGAAAGGATTAGCCCTGGCTAATGAGCAGCCTTCGGAAGAAAAGCCGCCATTGGCACGAGGGTCATGGGACCTGCTCCCTCCCACAAGTGTCTTGCCCTCTCTGGGCCTCAGGCCCTTCATCTTTCTCACGCGTGGACTTGAACTAGACCCATGTCTGTCAACGCGCTCTGCAACTCCCTCGCTCCATTTCCCATATATTCCCAGGAAGTTGCAACATATTAGCCTCTGTGGCCGGCACTGCAAAAGAAAGTTGCCGTGTCGGACACGCATTTTCAGGCCTCTGGGTGCCTCCCGCCAGGAGCTGTGACGAGCCAGCCCTGAACATCCCGAGTGCTCCCTCACGGTCACCAGGTCCCTCTCCTGTTCCAATTTGCTGAGAACCAACAGGGGCTTTCCAAAAATCTAGCCTCTGGGGAGTGGCATGTTCTAAGGCATAAAACAGCTTATTAAAGAAGAATGAATGTGTGTATTTAATAAAGGGCCTCCACAGGGCTTCTGAGAAACATCGTGCTTGCATAAAACGAAAAAAGAAATCTCTCTTAACGAGCAAGAATTATGTCTTTCCTGGGGATGGAAACCAATGTTTAAAATACCTCCTGGTTTTAAGGCCTATTTGTTTGAGTTCTGCGGCTATAGGAGGTGGCCGCACCCGCAGGCAGCAGTTCACCACTCGCCACCAGGGGATGGGGCCCCAGGCCCAGGCCCGCTGTCACATGCTCTGGGCGGGCCCGGGGCGGGCCCGTCCGTGAGCCTGTCCCCAGGCAGCCCTGCCTCCTGCACAGGGGGCCCACGGGCATGGGCACACGGGAAGAATGCACTGAAGCCCCCGACCTGGCGGGGGCCCTCACCCCTCATGACTTCTCAGAGACCCTGTCCCAGGTTCCCAGGGGCAGGCGCCCACTTGGCTTTGAAATGCTGGTACCCAGTTCAGTACCAGATGTGGAAAGCATGCTTTCCGGGGAAAAGGAGTCCCTCTCTCCCGGGGACAGCCACACCCTGAGTCCGGGCGTGGGACAGCTTCCCTCGGGGATGCGTTGCTGTGTCCTCGCACACGGAGGTCCACGCTGGGCCCCGGCCCCGGCAAAGTGTGCGTTCAGCCCGCGTCTCGGCGAGCGGGATGACCTCGGGGGCCACCTGGGCCAATCCTCGTAGACACCGGGCTCCCTCTCTGCAGGCCTCTTATAACAAGACCTGCCCTTCGGCTGCTCCTCTGCAGAAACCTATGTCACTTTTGGGCCGTATCCCATCAGCAGGGAGTTCTTTTTGACCCTAACCGAAAATCCATTAGATCCTCTCCGGACTCAGGAAGCCCTGTCACATGGGAAGGTGATGGGCTGGGGAGCAAGGGGGCAGAGGGAGCTATGACATCCTCAGGGGTGGCCTGCCATCTTGGGGGTGGCCACGTAGAATTCAGGAGCGGAAAGTACTGAGAGAGGACTGAGCGGGACCGGTCCCTGCCGCTCATCGGAAACTGCAGTGGTGAAGCGGCGTCAGCCTCCAGCTGGTGTGAAGCACTCTTAAGGGTGAAAACGCGCACCGGGGAAACCCGGACCTTCAGTCCACCTAAACCTACAACAGGTGCCGGGAGAAGACCCAAGTGCACCCCCTCCGGCTCCTCCACCGGCAGGCCCCTGGGGTCACTCGGGCCAGTGGCTATCATCTGGGTCTGCACAGACAGGGCCAACGAGAGGCAGCCACGCTCATCTGCCTGATGTCACCCAGTGGGCAAAGCTCCCGATACCTGGGATGAAGAAACGCTCTCTGCTCCAAGAGGTTAGGAATCCAGCCCTGGCTGGTGTGGCTCTGTGGACCGAGTGCCGGCCTGCGAACCAAAGGGTCGCCGGTTCGATTCTCAGTCAGGGCACATGCCTGGGTTGCGGGCCAGGTTCCCAGTGGGGGTTGCACGTGAGGCAACCACACAGTGATCTTTCTCTTCCTTCCTTTCTCCCTCCCTTCCCCTTTCTCTAAAAATATATAAGTAAAAATCAAAAATTAAAAAGAAACAAAAAGAGGAAGTTAGGAACCCAAGGTGAGGCACGTCCAAGTCAAGAGAGCCGCTCCAGCCAACCAGGATGCCTCCCTGCAGTCGCCCAGTCCAGCCCTCGGCCACAGGAAACTGGGCGGGGGCCGCGGCTCGGGGCAGGGTTCTTAGGATCGCACAGCAGTGTTTCGGGTGAGGACGCTGTTACAGGACGGAATACGAAGCGAGGCTTCATTCCGCAGCTTCAAACATAACGTCATGCGATACCTCGTGTGGCTGCCTTTTCAAGTCACATTCTAGGCTTTTAAGCCTCGTCTGGCGACTCACAACCACTAGTTTTCAAATTCATTCAATTCCACCCTGGAGCAGAATGTAACCACGGGTTTAAATTTTCGACCCAGAGGGGGATCTGATTTAATCCAGATTGTCCAAACATGCCGTTTTTGGACAAAACATGGGGAGTTAAGGAATTAAAGGTTAAAATATAGGCAACGAAGGACCCAAAGGCACACTGCGAACAGCGGAAAGCCATGCCAGAATTAAGCCGCCGCCGGCCGGCGCGGGGTACACTCACGAGGAGATGTTGGTCTTGGCGTGCTCCTGCACGAGCTCCCCCTTGGGGTTCACGGTGAATATCCTGTTCAAGGACACGCCGACCTGCTTGTACGAATACACGTCCTGCATCGGGGAAGAGGAAACAGCAGTTCCTTGTCAATACAAACGCAGGATGCTTCGGGCCTGATGCGCTACTACGACCCGCCCATGGGCCAGAACCACACGCCCCGCTGAGGGAAGAGGAAGGGCCTCTCTGGACGCGAAGCTATTAAATCAGTGTTCCGCTCTGGGCCCCAGGTTGCTCATCTCTTCAGGAAGTGAGTTACAGAGGGGACCGCCCGGCACGTCCCCCGCAGTCCTCACATTGCTTACGGCTATTCTCTGACCCACTTTCTTGGACACGAGTTTCAAAAGTAGGAGAATTTTCTTCCCCTATTCTCTAGAATGTTGAACTTTCCAGCAAATTGGGGCAGAAGACAGAAAATCCCAGAGCATTTCTTTCGCCATATGAAGCAATACAGTAGCCCCCTTATGCACAGAGGATATATTCCGAGACCCCCCAGGGGAGGCCTGAAACTGGGGATAGTGCCAAACCCTACAGAGGCTATGTTTTTTTCTATATGCACAGACCTCTGATTAAGTTTAATTATCAATTAGGCACAGTGAGAGATTAACAATACCCAATCATAAAGCAGAAGAATTGATAACAACGTATCGCCGTAAGAGCTGTGCGGGCATCAGTGATACCGGCGGCGTGAACACAAGCACTGTGGCACCACAAGTCGACCTGATGCCCGAGACGGCTACTAAGCGGCCGATCTAACAGGCGGGGAGCGAGCAGGGGTGTCCGGCCTGTGGCCCAGGATGGCTGCAAATGCAGCCCAGCACAAAATCGTAAATTTACTTAAAACTTTACGAGATTTTTTTGTGACGACTTGTCGCCATGTGTTTCATGTGTGGCCCAAGACAACTCTTCTTCCAGTGTGGCCTGGGGACGCCAAAAGCTGGACACCCCTGGTACAGCATGAATACACTGGACAAAGGGAAGACTACTGGGTGGGACTGGGTGGGACGCGCGAGGCTTTATCATGCCACTCAGAAGGGTGCGCAAGTTAAAGCTGATGAACTGTTTATTTCTGGAGCTTTCCATTTAGTATTTTCAGACTGCAGTTGATCAGGAGAAACTGAAATCATGGAAAGCAAACCCACGGGTAAGTGGGGGGGACCACTGTACCCTTAAAATTTGCAACATGGAGCTCGCCACCGCGCCGGGGACCGGCCCCGTGGCGCCCAGCTGCAGAAGGCGGCTGACCCCAGTCAGTGTTCCGGTTTCACTGGTTTAGCAAGTCGTTCAGAATTGCATCACGTTTCTAGTCCCACATTTCACGTCGCAAACGGAACCTCGCCAGCCACCCTTCAAAGGAAACTAGAGGCCCTGAGATAGTTTGTAGTCTCCTTGCCTTTAGCCGTGTGGGCAAATGGCTTTTACCAGTTCCTTCTGGTCAGAGGAGTGTCTGGCCTCGCATACAGCCTTTCAGGTGACTGCTGTCAGAAAAGACAGGGGTTCCCAGAGAGTTCTATGCCCCATCCACTACTTACGGCAGGTCGATTTCCAAAAGCAGCATAAAAGGGTTCTGTATTTGGAAAAAACAGGTTTTTGATGTCTGTCAAACACTGGACTTTAAACTTCTCTGGCTTCTTCTCAATCACTTCTCTGTTAAAACAAACACATAAATAATGGAGCAACACGAGAGGACGCCCTTTGCCCAGACGAAGCCACTTGGAACTGTCAAACGTGCCGTGACCCAAACCACCCTCTTATCTTCAGAGGCTGACGGTGTGTCAGTCCCACTGTCCCAGAAAAGCACTGGACAGGAAGGGATCCCTACTTTCAAGTCTCCCACCGATAAAAGGCCGAGGACACGTGGTCCCCGGTCAGCCGAGGAACAAGAACTGCAGAGCACAGAAGAAGGGAAAACACCCCCAGCTCGTTCTGTGAGGCCGGCACTACCCCGAAAACAACATCGAAGGAAACAAAGCATGAGCAAAGTGGGAGCCGGTCTCATTTGTCAACGTCAGGGCAAAACTTCTAAACAATTTTAAAACTTCATCGAAATATATCGGGGAAGGTCTAAATAAATGAAGAAATGTACCACGTGACCTAATTGGGAGATCCACATTATAAAAGGAGACAGTAATTCTCCCTAAGTTGGTCTCTCTATAGATTCATTGTAATTTCAATCAAACTCTCAATAGGTTTTTGTCTGTATGTTTTGGTGGGACTTGGTTCTAATGGCTACACGGAAGCACAAAGGCTGGAAGCAGAACGCATGTTTACGGACGCTTGACGTTCGACCACAGTGACACCTGAAAGCAAGAGGAAAGGGCAGTCTTTTCGGGACATAGTGCTAGGACAATGGACTATCCCTCTACGGGGAACAAAGAAAGAAAATGGACCCTACTGGACACTATGTGCAAAAACCAATTCCTGGTCGATTACAGACCGAAAGGTAAAGGGCAACACCTTGAGATAAGATCTAGACTAACTTTATGCCCACAGGTCAGGGGAGGCTCCTTTAATACACAGAAAAAGCACAAATTACAATGGAAAGGAAATGTCTGACTACATGAAGCCAAGGATTTATGTTCATCGAAAGCCTCGCGCTGGGGAAACGCCAGGCAGCACTTACTGCGAGAGCCCGGTAGACAGAACCCGAGACCCGCCCTGACGGTCCAAACAAAAACGGACCACAGAGTTGAGCAGCCACTTCACAGGAGATGAAGCCCAAATGGCCCATAAACATGAAGTGACACATCTCCTACACAAAGGACTGGCAGCAATGTAAAAGGCTGACGCCTGGGAAGGACAAGGAGCAAATGGAACATGCTCACACTGCTGTCGGAGACCAGTTTAAACTCGCAATGCAGCTCAATGTGTGTATATTCCATGGCCCTGAGACTTCCCTTCTAAGTGGGTACCTTGGACCCCAGGGGACACACACTGGAAAGGACTCAAGTGCACACTGCCAGTACAGTGGAAACTGCACAACTAAAGTGTGGTAGAGTCAGACATCAGGATCCTACATAGACGTAAAATGAACGGGTCACAGTGACACACAGCAATCTCGGGAACAAAGCGAGCTCTGGGAGAACATGACTCGTTTATGCAAGGTCTGCCAGTGTGCACCACTGAACATACTGGTTACTATTACAAAGCAAGGAATATTAATGCTAAACTCAGGAATCATGGTTCCCATGACTACTGCACGGACAGGGGTGAGAGCAGCGGGGACTTGCTTTACCTGGGTTATGGGCACATGGGCATTCACTGCTTGGGTATCCTTTGTCCCTTGCCTATATTTTAGAAACATCCTCCATCCCCACTCAAAATGTAATTTAATGATGACGATGGGAAGGAGCCCCAAATAGTGTCAAAAGGCCCAAGTGCTGCCCCGCGCTCACCGACTGCTGGGCACTCCAGGGCCCCCTTGAACACCAACAGGACTTGGTCTTGGGACCCATGGATAAATGTACGAGTGACTGCAAGACTGTCTGTACTGAGACCTAAGTGACGTGTAACACTGCACTAGTTTTAAGTGTACAACGTAATAATCCTGGACACACATGCATCACGAAACGGTGGTCGCAGTAAGTCTGGTTAACATCCGCCACTGCACACGGCAGCACATCTTCTTGCGATGGGAAGTTTGAAGACTCACTCTCTTAGCAATGATGGTATGAGTTTAAGTCTCAGGCTTCAATCCACTGGGGAAATCATCCAAATTTAACTTCCCGCTTCTCCCTCTCCCTCTCCCTCTCTCTCTCTCTCTCTCTCTGCACACATACTGTTGTTGCCTAACTAACTCCAGAAGTTCAAATCTGCCCAGTAACCCAGAGTCCTGGGAATTGGCAAACGCTAATCTGTCCAACCCTGTCTATCAGCTGACACCACACCCCCATGAGGCTGGGGCGTACCTCTCAGCAGTGGACCTGCATTACTAATAAAGGGTTTATGGAAACGATTCAAACAGCTCTGCCACCACAACGGAATGGGGCGGGCAACTAAAAACAGCTGCAGGACTCAAAGCCCCTTGTTACCTTCGCAGAAGCTCCTGAACTGTAAGATCAGGTGCGTGCAACAGACTCTCTCAAATTCTGTTCTCGGGCGTAGTGGGCTGGCCAGAAAGTCCATTGGGTTCTTCCGTATGGTGGCTCTGGTAACACTTAGATCTCTTTCACTTCATTTGAGACAATTTTGTTAGACTGTATTGTGACAGCTGTCCTATCAGCATGCATTTAAAAATAAAACATCAAAATTGGTGAATTTTTGTGTAGCCGTTTTAATATTGAAGATGGGAAGAAATAATCAACATTTTTCAGTATATTATGCTTTATTGCCTCAAAAAAGGTAAAAATGTAACTAAAACGCAAAAAAAGACTTGTGTAGTGTACAGAGAAGGTGCTGCGACTGATCGAATGTGTCAAAAGTGCTTGCAAAGTTTCGTGCCGGTGATTTCTCGCTGGATGACGCTCAATGGTTGGGGAGACCAGTTGACGTTGCTAGCCATCAAATCGAGACATTAACCGAAGACAATCAACATTATACCACACAAGAGATGGCCGACATACTCAAAATACCCAAATCAATAAAGCTATTGATGAAAATGAAAATGTGCTCTATTTTATGGAAAAAAATCACACGAGCTTTTTGGCCAGCCCACTATTTCCTAGACTTGTAGCATCTCAGAGCTCAGGGGGAGGCCGGGGACCCTCTAACCTCACCCTGTCACTTGGCAGTTGAGGACACAGACCCCACAAAGGGGCAGCACCACTCGTTAGTCACCAAGCAGTGTCACAGGGTGGGCCTTAGGTCCCCACTCCAGACCCGCCACATCCCTCACCGAGGGCTTATTTCTGCCTATGCACGTGCTCACACACACACACACTCTCTCTCTCTCTCTCTCTCTCTCTCTCCAGTTTAAACCTAAGTGGTACTATCACAATGGCACCCAATTCAAGTGCCTTGCTGAGGAAGGCCACAGTGCTCACGGCGCACCCTCCCATCAGCTCTAGGACACCTGCAGGCCAGCCCCGCAGCACCTCCAGCCCTGGAAGGGAGCACGGGCTGAGGACGAGGCTTCTCTTTTCAATAATCCCTCACGAGGAAACAGCAACATATCTTGGGTAAGGATATTTAAATAAGGAAAAACTGAAAAGGATCGCCTTGCATTATTTTCAGCGGGGGGAGGTCAGGAGGAAAAATGGCAGCCTTGGACTTCGCCTAGTAAAGCCTTGGTGCTTCACAGGCTGTAGGCAGCTTGTCACAAACTGTCCACTCGGCTTGGGGACATTCCATTAAAATATGTGGATTTCAACTGAGGCCTACGTCATGACCGCTCTCAGGACCTGGAATCACTACGGCATCCACACGTTTGGGTCTGCACTTTCTCCCCGGGATGGGCTAGTGTCAACGCGACATCTTTCCCTATAGAAAAAGAAAAAACCCACACTGCTTGCACGACACAAAGCTGTGCTGGAAAGGGTCGCTACAGAGCTGGAGAAACTGTCCAGAGGAACCAGCGTGGCGCTGGGGGACCATCTGGATTTTCCACTGTTGGCGTGGTCCGAGCAGCAGGCAGCAAATCTGGTCCCCAACTGAGGCAAAATCATGACAAAGCTTTTCGTCAGACGTCCGAGACACAACTATAGCATACATATATCCGGCCCCTGGCAGGACCAGTGTCCCGTTAGGGCCACAGCAGGTTCTGCTATGAGTGTCTGGAAGCTGCCCTGGGCCTCGGCCTGCTCAGACCCAGCACTGCCCTCTCCCACCCTAGAGGCCAGAGTCTGGCCGGGCTGCCTTGAACAGAGCCGAGAGGGTGGAGGGAGGAGGGTAGTCGGAGCCCGGCTAGCGGTCTGTTGGAACTCCGTTAAAATAAGCAGCGAGCAGAGCTCCCTGCGAGGACGAGTATGATGGGAGTACAAGGCCAGGTGAGCGGCGGCGTCTGGTACGAGGGACGCTGAACCCGACCTAGGCTCCCCATCAGACAGATGGCAAGATGATCCTCTGAGACTCAGCCGGGCAACACAGGCAGGGGAAGGGAGAGGGAGAGGGAGGGGAAGGGGCGGCCACCGCAAAAGGGAGCAGCCCTTGTGAAGACTCGAGGGGGAGTGGAGGGAGGTCAGCACAACCAAGCTCCAGACACTGGAGAGAAAGGAGACTGGGAAGCCGGCAGGTCATGAACAGTCACGTGACACCAAGGGTGAGCCCATGAAGGGAGCGGGTGGGGCCAGCCTGCACTTCAGGGTGGCTTTACGGTGCCTGCAATGGTGTGAGGGGCTGGGCTAGAAAGATCGTTAAGAGGTCATTCTTGCAAAACCCCTGGGGAGGGAGACAGGGCCCGCCCCAGGCAGAAGGGGGTGGTGTGGACCGGCCGGGGCCCTACCTGTGCAAGGCGGAGAAGAGGCTGCTGGGGCTCAGAAGCAGGGGCCCCTGCGGCAGCACCGTGCCCCTCTCGTTGACCCAGTGCAGGTAGCCCCTCGTCATGTCCGCCATCCCGATGGCACGCGCGGAGCAGTACAGAAACTTGTATCCGTTCCTGGAAGAGACAAAACGGGCACCCTCAAGGGCGTCGCACAACGGAGCACTTCTGCACTCCCACCCCTTGACCCGCCTCTGCTCCGTGGGCAGTGGCGTGGCGGCAAGTTCCCTCAAGGCCACATTCCCCAAAATGTGACTACGGACGCCACTCCCCGGGCCACGCCTCCTGCTCCACGCTGGCTGCTTCTTCCCAGACAAGTCGCTGTGGCGCCGCCTGTCCCAGCCTCTGAAGGCACAAGAGCTCTGGGGTCCTAAGGCCCCATTCCTTTTCACCGCCCTCCCTCCCTGGAGACCTCGCCCCTGGCTGTGGCTCTAAATGCCGCGACGGAACTGAGGCAGCGGCAAGCATCGGTGATGCTGTGATACGATAAATACACATTTGGTCTTCGTCCTGGGGTCCTGGCCCACAGCTTCCAAACCCCTTGGAATTTCCTGAGCAACGGGGATTAAGGGGAGCCCCTCCCTCTGTCCCTAAGCAGCCCCTTTCATCCACATCCAAGTTTCTGCTAATGAGGTGACTTGTGGCGAGGTGGGGGGCGGTTGCCGAGGGAACAGACCACGCATTTAGCGCTCAGACACCAGCGTCTGAGAGTTTAGGCGGGCATGCCTAATAGCGAAGCCTCCGTAAAACCCTAACCAATGGGGCTCAGGGAGCTTCCGGTTTGTGAACGTGTCCACATGCGGAGGAGGTGGAAACGCCCCAACTGCATTGCGGGGTGCGGGGGGCGCCTTCCAGGCCTCGCTCTCTGTACTTCATCTGGCTGTGCATTTGTATCCTTGATTATAAACCAGTGAATGTGTTTCCCTATGTTTTGTGAGCCATCATTGCAAACTATCAAACCTGAGGAGGGGGTTGCGGGAACCACCGAGTTATAGCCAAGGTGGGCAGAAGTGTGGGTAATTTGGGGACCGGCTAATCGCCCCAGGTCTGAAGTAGGGGCAGCCTTGTGGGGACAGTCACGGGCACTCCTGCCACAGCCTGAACCTTCTCCCTGCCCCTCATCCACGTGGAAAGAACACTGAGAAGTTACCATTTAACCCGGCCACACTCACAACCCTCCCACACCTCGCCCCCTCTCTCAGAACGCAGTTTTCGGCCGTGACCTCCAAGGCCAGTGAGCCCTGGCCCCTGCCCCCTCTCCACACAGCACACAGGGGTCTCGCCACTCCTCCCACTCGCCGTGCTCGCTCCTGCACCGGGCACCTGCATGCGCCACTCCCGCCGCCCGGGACACTGGTCCCCCAGGTCCCCAGGGCTCTGCTCAGACGTTACCGCCTCAGAGGGCCCTTCCCTGCTCCTTCTGTGTAATAAAACACACCCGCCTTTGCCCTCACCCCAGGCACTAACCCCTGCTCTGTTTGTCCCCATGTCACCTGTCCCTGATGTTATGTTGTAGCCCCTTCTTTGTTGTCTGTCTCATTATCCACCTACTCCCTGAGCGGGGGGACTCTGTCTCAGCCCTGGCTGGAACCCCTGTGCCCAAACAGTGCCTGGCACGTGGCAGACAGAAGTATTTGCTCGATGAGCAAGTACAAAATACCCATTTCCCATCGACTCCCTGCTACCCGACGAACACGACACACTGCCCATAGGACTTGTTGCCAGAATGGGCTAATAACAAGTCCTTTCAAAGAAGAAACTGGAATGTTTTAAGACAAAAGAGAATCTAGAAACATCAGTTTGTTTGGAATACAGGGCAGCATCTGAACATCAAGCAAGCTTTTTAATTAAACATCTTTGTACTTTAGCTGTCAAATTAATGCCATCTTTAAAAAAAAAGAATCACTATTTCTGTATATAGCTCTTCACATCCAAGTCCTAAGCTGCCACCTGCAGGGCTGAGATGCTACTTTGATTCAAAACTTGCTTTTCAAACGCACTTCCAGATTTGATCATGCCACTGCGTTGTTGTTACCACCCAGGTGTCCTGCTCCCAAGGCCATCAGTAAACTCGGCAGGAAAAGCAGCTCGAGGGGTAAGCATGCTTGTTGGTGGCAGCAGGGGTTACCTTCCCAGCGCCGTCGCCTCACAAAAGCTGTCGGGAACACCAGGTGCTCCCATCGACGCCCAGGGGGCCCCGATTCCCCGAAGCTGACTCTCCATGGGGACCCTCGGGGTAATTCAGACCCCTTGCTCAGAAAGACGGCCAGCAGGGCACTCTCCTTCCACCAACGCCCGCCTGCCCACCAGGCACCCCTGCGCCAGGCCCCAGGCCCGACACGTGGAACGGGACGTGTGCCAGAGCAAGGTGGGAAGCGCGCACCCTGCCTGAGCAGACGCCAGTGAACGGCGCAGCCCACACATGAGTGGCACTGACCCGCCCCCCCACCCCCCTCGCCGCTCCAGCAACGGGAGTGGGGCTCTGGGGAGACAACGGAAAGGAAGAGCCTGCCGTGCCTGGGCTTGGGGCAGGCAGCTTCTCCTTCTGCCCCTGGCTCCATGTCCCTCTCAAAACGCTTTGCCCGGAGACACATTAAAATAGCTGGGAACGATTACCTTTGGGAACATTTCCCAAGACCAGCTTCCAGTTTCTCAACGACTGGCACTTTGGACGACTGCATTTATAGTGCGGGCGGGGGCGTCCCCTACAACCGCCGCATCCCAAGGTTCTTAGCAGTTTGCTGGGCTCCGCCCCTCTAGGTGCCAGCAGCAGGCCCCAATTATGACAACCCACGGGGGAAGCTCGTCCTCAGCTGAGAGCCACCACCACGACAGAAGGGACCTCTGGCGCCCCAGGCAGGGGTTCGCCTGCTGCCTCAGGAAGGAAAGCTCTCCGCCCAACCAGGCTTGTCCTGGGCCAGCGTCACAGCCTCTGCGACCAGTGTCAGAGGACCCTGAGGGCTCACGCACACAGCCCCCCCTCGGCACCAGGCCGCCTTTCTGGCCAGATGCGCACACGCTCACTGGCTCCTGCCGCAGCCCTCCTCTCACGCCTACTGCCCCTGAAATAAGCTGCCCTTTCCTGAAACCCTGACCACCCAAGGCGGCTCGGCTCAGGTGCACCTCACCGAAAGCCCCTTCGATTCCTTGTCCCTCTGACTGGGATGAATGTCGCCTTCTCAGCTGCCTGTGAGGTCTGCCTTTCTCATTGCACCCCCCACACCCCGGCCCACCACGGGGCCGTGGCGCCCGCTCCAGTGAGGGTACAGCCCCGAGGGCAGCGCTCAGCACCAGGGACAGCTCCGGTGCCCAGCCTCACAGGCTGCGGGTTCTGGCCCCGTCTGGCTGGGAAAGCCACACCCAGCTGTCCCCACGTGCACTTGTGACTTCAACCGCACAACCCAGCAGCAGACCACTTTGGGCCAGCAGTGACCTAAGGGGCCATCCAGCCTCATGTCCTCATTTTAGAGATGGGAAACCAAGCTGGGAGTGGGGACCAAGGTCCGAGAGTCCACGTAACCTGACGGCTGTCACCCCTAGAACCCAGAGGCCCAGACTCCCTTCTGTTCACCACATGACCCTCCCTCGCTGGCAGAGGAATGGCCGCAACAGCCTAGGAGGGTCTGGGGCGAGAGGGGGGCGACAGTGGCCCTAAGGAGCCTGCTAATTCCTGTTCTCCATTTTTATCACACCTCAGGCCGCCGGGGGGCCGTCTGTCCAAGCCAACAGGGAGCGCTTGTTCCTGACAGTCTCAGAGACACTGGTTTCTGGTTACATCAACACAAAAATATGAATCAAGTAAGGTACAATATCAGAGCAATTACTGTCCAAATTTAGCCCCCAGATGACCCACTGGCTCAATGATCTACGTACTTTAGGAACCATCCTTTCTGCCTCCTCTTCGTCTTGCCCAATGTATTTGAGTAGGAGGGGGTTTCAGTGCGTCCATGGGTATTGGCCGCAGTTCTCTTCACTCGATAACCAAGCGAGCTTTGCACCCTCTCTAGGGGTAAAGCACTGACCAGCCCGACAGGTCATTTCTCTGGCAGGCTGACCACGCCCAGACAAGTAACTACATTTGGCTCAAAAATAAATCAAATCGCCCTCGTCGTCTGTTGTTTCCAGGCAAGCGGCTATCTGCAAGACTGCTTTTCCCACCAGACAGGTCCTGCAGTGCGTGAACTTTAAGAAGGACCCAAATTCAAGGGAAGCAGTGTCGGGAGAGAGCAGCGTGTAAACCCTGCTACTCCAGCACGCTAGCCCTTCCTCTGCGAGTGTCTCTGGGCAGCATGAGTCTGACATCAAAAGAGACGACCCGAACTCAGTGATCGCCACCTTTACCGATTCCTAGTCCCTGGGCCTCTCCCCACTATGGCCGCCTGAGGCCTTGGAGAAAACGCCCAGTGAGTGGCCGCCAGGACAGGTGTCACCTCCGCCCAGAGGTCAGTCAGTTGCAGGAGTTTCCCCCGGCCCGGCCTGGGCCAGGAATCCGGGAGCGGAAACAGGCCACTGGGCCGGGCCAAGCCCTGCAGTCTCAACAAAGAGCTCAGTAAACCGGAGGACGGGCAGATGACAGCTGCCGGGGCCACCTGTGGTGGCCTGGAGCAGCTTCGTGAGGACTGTGGGTCTGAGCTGGACATTCTAAGCTGACAAAAATGTGAAGCGGCAACCGGCAGATGCTGTCCTGGGAGCAAAGGCGAGAAGTGGGATCGTGAGGCATAGAGCAGGGCGCAGTCGGCCTGGGTTAGAGCAGGAAGGTCTAGGAAGAAGCAGCAGAAGATAAGGACCTAGCAGAGGGAAGGGACCTGAAACACGTCCTCCCAGAGCTGCTCAGCATGAAGTACACACAGGCCATGGCTCAGCGGTGGGAGGGTCACTGCTCCTGGGGCCACGCGTATCACTGGTCCACGTGTCTGGGTGCCACCGCAAACACAGGTCAAACTCAGTGCTCAAGCAAGTGCTAGCTCCTTCCTCCCAGCCGTAAAAGAAATGCAAGAAGGCTTCTAGACTGTTCTCAGGTCCTCACCAACACAGCTCACTCATGCTATAAGGGTCAATCAGAGAAAAGACAGTTTGGGTGTGTTTTGGTAAGCTACACAAGTTTGTTTTTCAAAATATATCTTTTCTGGGAAAATCCAGACACAAATCAAGACCCCCCTCTCCTGCCAAAAAAAAAAAAAATGCAACTGTGCATTTTTTTTTAATGTTTCAGTAAAGACAGAAAGGGATTTATGTTCCAAAACCCAAAATGAATCAACTGTGAATTACTCAGTGTCCTGACCCAAGATGGTTTCTTTCAACCCAAAATAGATGCAACTGTCAGTGTCATGCAAGTCCCTGAAACGCAATCAATTAATCCTTCTAAAAAACAGCGTCTGTCCGTGGCGGGCGAGCCAGTGGGGACAGGGCTCAGCGCGTGCAGGTCCGGGAGGGCGCAGGCTGGGGGATGGCACAGAGGGCCGCTCGGGGGCCTGGACCAGCGCTCTACCTGGGCTCAGCCTCTGACGGGCAGGTCCCCTCTGGGGCGTTCGCTTTACAGCAGCCGTCCCCAGCGCGTGTGCCTTCCTTGTTTGTTTATATGCTCACAACACGTAACAAACAGGGAGTGTCAGCGCTTCCGCCTCTCTGTTGGAAATGGTGAAGAAATGGACATGCCTACCACGTCCGCCAACAGAGGACTAGACGCAGTACAGTTTCTCCGTGTCACAGGGTTCCGTGCGGCAGTTAAGAAGGAAACCTGACACGTGATGGACCGTAAGGGTGTGTTATTTCACTGTCTGCGGTACTCCCACCAGTAGGGGGCGGACCGGCTTGGCACGAGAGAAAGAAGGAGAAAGGCACAACCTCTGTACTTTTAAACTTCTCGGAGATAAATTTTCCTTATTTCTCTCTCTTTTTTTTAAAAGAAGCATGTATTACTTAGGTCATTTTTTTATAGAAGAGATCTAGGAAAATAAGTAAGGTCACACCGATGGCCTGGGCATCTAAGAAATCAAAAGTTTTTAACCCCACCAGAACAGGAGGGCCCCTCCCAGCCGGAGCAGGGGGTCCAGGCAACTGGAGACGATGTCTTCTTCACTGTCACCCCAAGCCCCCGTCACAAGGCCGGGCACTCAACAGGCACTCAGGAAATGCTGCGTAAATGAGTAAGTTAGGCGGAAAGTACATCCTTCATTCACCTGCGCTCACAGAGGCTGAAAAGGGCCCTGGGCGCCCACTGCCCCCCCACCCAGACACGGGCCAAGGGCGAGCACAGCGGGCTCCGAGCCACGGGCCTGGGTTCGGTCCTGACTACCACCAAGCAGCTGGGCAACTCCCTCACCCCGCCCCCCCATGCAACGGGGTACTGTCCCGAGTGAGCCGCCGGCACCTCCCAGCCCTCACTGGCTGGAGAGCAGGATGCCAGGAAGTGGTGGGGGGTCCCCATGGGCTCTGAACCCTGGGGACAGACGAGAGCAGAAGCAGCGGCCCTGGAGGCGGGCAGACCAGGGCTCGACTGAGCTCTGCCTGTTAGCAGGGACAGGAGCTGGGACAGACTGCTTCATCTCTGAGTCCATTTCACTCGCCTAAACACAGAGCTGATCTTACCTGTTGTCGAAATCTGTCTACGATGTGAGCAAAGCGGCCTGACCGACAGGGGCGTCGGTCTCAGGCCCGGCCTCAGAGCCACCCGCCCAGCTGGGCGTCCCAGGCGTGCGCCCCACGGCAGGTGCTGCCTGCGTTTCGGCCGCTCGGCGAAACGCTCCCCAGACCACAGCTAAGCCCTGCTTTGGAATCTGCACCCTGGTAGCAGAGCATCACCTCCTGGCAAGTCTCAGACTATGACCCGCCACCAGCCTGGCTCTGACACTGCTCGGCATGACCTGAGCCCCAGTCCCTCCCCTAAGGCTGCCACCTTCTCCTCGCTCCATCGATTTAGGTTCACTAACCACCTCCATTCTTGCCTCTCAGCACCAAACTCAGGACTCGCCACTGCCCCCCGCTGACGCCCTCGGCTGAGCAGAGTCAGCCCCACCCCGCCCCCCGCCCCAGCAGCCCACCTTCCGAGTGCGGCGCGCACACACCCCAGTGCGTGGGGCGGGCACGCACTCTGTACTTACTGGCTCACTTTATGGTACAGCTTAGCAATGCCCTGGTGGGTCCAGTCCTTCCCAAGGGTGGGCAAAATGTGGCCGAGGGTATCTGATCTAAGTAAGGAGAGAAATAAGAAAAATAACCGAAAGAGGGCCTGGCAAAAAGGAAAAAACCTGTGTTCCAGTTCATGGCACCATAAATGCCTCTTAAAAACTGCCAAAGGACCCACGACTTACTTTCTGGACACGTAAAAACTAAAGTAATCACATGAGAGGCCTCGCGAGAAGCGGGGCATACGTAACACACAAAGGGGCCCCTTCCATCTGATCGCGTGTCAAGTCCTTGAGTGGCTAAATCACGTGAAAAGCCGCTCGGAAAGACGCTCTTCAGAGGCGTCCCAGCGAATGAGACAAGGAGCCGGCACCGCGGGCAGAAACAACCAGCCAGCCCTCCAGGCAGCCGCTGGGTTTATGCCCAGACTCCACGAGCAGCCCTCCGGCCCAGACACTGAACGGCACGCCCCGACGCCACAGAAAGACCACTGAGGGGCTGGCTCCAGGCCCAGGGTCACGGTGAAGGCCAACCCTCCCAGGGCCCCAGGTCAGCTGGACCTACCTAGTGATCGTTCCATCGATATCAGAAATGATGACTTTATCGTCCCAGTTCCACAAATAGATGGTGCCTTCGCAGCGGCACGTGCCTTGATACTGTGTGGTGACGCTGAAAACAACATCGTTGGGGCCATTCTTCAGCTTTAAGCTTTTCTGGAAAACACAACGTGTCCTCTTGAGGGGAAGGCCCAGACTCAGTCTGTTCCAGGAGAAGCAGGATTAGGACTTTTTGAAATCCCTGTCCTAGGCCACGGGGTAGTTCCTCCTCCCCGTCTACCCCTAGATAAGGGGGGCTCCTTCCAGGATCTGGGCGACCTGTACCCCAGCTCTCCTCGCACACCCACTCAGGATGCAGCTCGCATCCCTCACACACACAGGCCTCCCACTTCGAGGGAGGACGCCAACCTGGCCCCATATTTCAGGATGAGAGTCATCAGAGAGGCTTAAATCCTGGGCCATTAGGCTTGGCAAAAAGAATCACAATTCTAGAATAGGTCACACTTCACAACGGGAACTCCACAGCCAAACAGGCAGGGCCCCGCCTGGGAGACCATGGAAGCCGAGCGTGGAACCACGTTTCCCTGAGGAACCACGTCTTTCACGGTTTCCACACTGGCACAAAGCGGAGGCAAGCGGTCGGTTCTCTGGCGTGGCTCATGTTCAGAAGCAGCTGGTCGAGACCCAGGAAACCACACAGACGCCGCCCACCTCCAGGTCTCCCCCAGGTCACGGGCTGGAGCCACTCACCACCGCGCAGCTGCTCAGCGGCTGCAGGGTCTCGTTTGTGACAGGACATGGGTGTCGGCGCCTGTCCACTCTCATTTCCCATTAAACACCAGCCCAGCTAAGCCTGGGGTGCTTCCTCACTGACCGCTCACGGAAACAGGGTCCAGGGAAGGGGGTCCTGATTGAAGCGGCCGTGCGCCTATGCCTACGGGGGCACTGTGGCCCGCGACCTGGAATTCTCTAAATCCCACCACCAGTGCTTGATTTCCCCCTCACTGAGGAGGCGCCTCTGCATTAACGAACATCTTTCAAAGCAGGAACACCCCTGAGTTTGGTCCGTCAGTCACTCACACCTCAGGATACCTCAGCTGCACTGGGCTGCCTTCCTCTAACCCTAGAAAACGGGAACCCCCAGGGCTGCATCAGAGAAGACACAGGGGAAGCGAGACTGAGGGGCCTGCCCGGACGGGCGCCGACGTCGGGGCAGTGACACAGGGCTCCGGAAGGGCAGCAGGTCCTCTGGGACACCCAGGTGCCAGGAAGCCCAGTGTGGGCAGCACCAGCAGGGACGCCCAGACATCACACGCGCCCACAGGCAGGCCAGGGCAGACCCAGACGCTCACCAGCTGCTCCGAGGTGAGCCGGAGGGTCTTCTTGTAGCCGACGTTGGACACCAAGGGGAGGTGGCTGGCGCTGGACGGTCTGGCAGCGGCGCGCTCCTCATCACTGGAGGACGACTCGTGCTTTATTCTAGAACACACGGGGACGGAGTCACCACTCAGGAAATGCATCTGGGAAGCCATTAAAACTGTCTTAGGCCAAAATCAGTGACAGAGTCGCTCGGGTCTCTCCACAGCACCGAGCCTCGGGTGGTCGCTGACCACGTGCCGTACGTTGATCAATGAGTCTCACTACACCCCCATCCACAGGCCCCTGCGCTGCTCAGCCGGGGCTGCCTCTCCTCAGTCACTTCCTGACTCGCTAGCGGTCCTCACGCTGTCAGCAGCCAAGAGGGTCCTCTTCCTGGTAAGCAGGGCTGGGTCCCCTCCTCACCTGCAAGGACGCTCACATTCTCACATTCCCCCCACTGACCCGTCTGAGGCTGCGGAACAGGCGCCAGGGGTCCAAACGTCCACATGTCTAACCAGTTAGTCCCCTGTGTCTACCTCTCCAAACCCACAGTTCCAGGTAATTAGGGGACTCTGGGACCTACCGAGGGGCGGCAGTGAGGACCAGGCAGACACACCGACCCTGCCGCAGGACCCCGGAGCAGGCTGCCCTGCCCAGAAGCCACAGGCCAAGGCTCTTCTAGACTTTGCTGGTTGGTGGGCGCTGGGAGGTACAGGTGGGAAACAGATTCCTTTTCTTTAAGTAGTTCATACAAAGCATATCAATAATTAGTCCTTGCCTAGGCTAAAATCCTGCTTCGGAGTCTAATCCCCGACCCAGCAGTATCAGCTCTGCTTCCCAGGACCGTTATCTTTAAAAATGTTTTAATCCCACACGAAGGGCTTAGTTCACGTTGGACCAAACGGAAAAGGCAGTGTGCACCCCCAGCAGGCATGCCCCCCTCCTGGGGCACACCGTTCCCTCCAGGCTTCCTTCCACACACCCCTGTAGATGAGATGAGGCTTATCCACAGGGCAGTTTTATCTCAAGAAGCTCCTACCCTCTGTGTGACGCCCCCTGCCCTCCTGCCTCCTGTCTCCCCCCTACCAGAAAATGATCCGCTATCTCCTGGGCAACGTGTTGCTTTGTTACTCCATGTGTTCGTCCCAGGAGCAGTACCTACCATCCAGCGCTGCCCGGTCTCGGGGAGATGCAAGGAGGGCACCATTACACAGCACCCCGGCTTGTCATTCTACCACCACTCCGGCCAGCCGCCCCTCCCGCAGCACTGGCACCCCGGGCCCCAGGAGAGGCAGCCTTGGGCTACGGGCTGGCCCGCTGGAGTTCGCTCGGCCAGTACGCATGCACACTGGCGGGGCCTGGCCCCTGCCCTCTTGGGGTCTTCTGTCTAAACAACCAACGGGGGGGGGGGGGGGGGGGGCACCCAGGAGTTGCACAGCAGGATCTGGGCTGGAGCCGCAGTGCAGGCTTGGCCTTCACTAGGACGCAGGCTGGGGAGTGGGCTGTGGGCAGAACCCTGGTTGGCCCGTGGCAGGGTTAAGCCACGTGTGGGTGAATCCACAGTGACATTGTGGCTGCTTCTACGTAGAGTGGAGGTAGCAGAACTATTGGGATCCGAGCAAGCCAGGTTTGGACCCCACGGGGACTTCAGGCTGTTGGTACGTTGCACGAACCCTTCTTTTCTTTCAGCCCTGATATCTTTATCTTAAAATGCAGAGGAACAAACTGCATCCCACTCGCCAAAAAAATTCAGGATGCAGGCAGGTAACAGCCTGCAGAGGGCGGGGCCGGGAGACGCGAGACCCAGCGAGGGCCTCGCCACTCGAGGACTCTTCTCCGGGCCTCGGGGGTGCGTCTGTAAGAGGACGTGTTCCAACAAGAGTCCGACGAGCAACGCTGGTCCTCCTGAACCAACAGCCCAGAGGGCTCCAGACAGACGGGAGGACACAGTCCCCGGGGGCCTGGCTAGCTCCTGCCTGGGGACAGGCGGCAACGAGGCCGACACACTGAGTCGGGAAGTGTTTTCATCCCATTCAGGCAGTTAGGAGGGAAGGGCACCCGAATGTGAACCGGGGCTCTCAGGGACAACGCTGACGCGCGCCTCCGGGGACCATGTGCGGAAGCAAAGCGGAACTGCCGTTACTTCCATCTGCCGCTTTGAAAACGGGGCTAACTGCCGTGTGTGAGGCAACACCGACTCAAGGAAAACACTGGCACGAGTTTTCCTTGAAGCGGCACCGGCGGCTGCTGCAGCTGTGGCCAAGGACGAGCTCGCAGTCATCCGTGGACTTGCCATTCCGCGCGGGACAACGCGGCCCCCACCCGGCCCCACCCCAGCCACTCTCCCAGCAGCTCAATTAATGCTGCTCACTTCACAGCACCTGCAAGAAGCAACCAAACCGAAGCAGAGGGCTCATCTCGCCTGCAAGTCTGTAGCTGTGAACAACATCTGAGTTAGCACTTATCACAGCAAACATTTCTCAAATGGTATTTTAATGATTTGTATGGTGACAAGCTGTTTGCTCAATTACGAGGCTTCAGGGACCGTTCTGTCGATCAAGTCTGTCAATTAGGAAAACACTCCCACACCGTTTTTTTTTTTTAAGTCAACTGCAGGAGTCTAATTAGGAGACTAAAAGTCTAAGATGCCAGTAAAAATTAAAAGATTTACATTTCCAAGAAAGAACTTCATAACTTCTCAAAAATCTCGATTCCTTTTCACAAGAGTCGTTCTTCGCGTTTCAGGTTTAAGGCGGCGGTGTGGCGCGATTCCTTCAGAACAGGGAGTCATCAAACTATTTAACTGGGAAAAATATTTTTACTAACATCGACCAGGGTTGTACCAGGTAGTGAGAAAATCCAAACGCTTCAGACAAACCATACCGGCTGAGCTCCGAGCAGGGGACAACGGCAGAGAGCGCCCTGCAGCGGTCGCCCCAGCCCTGCCAGCCACTCTGGAACCAGGAGGAATAAAGTGGGGGAACCGGGTCCTCTTTGTGCGGGCCCTGCGCCAGCCCTGACAGGTTCCATTCCTCTTAAACCTCCTGGAGCCAAGAGCACATCTTCCTCTAGGTCTAAAACCGGCAGGTCACAGATGAATAACAGCAGACATCCGTGTTGGGCCATAGCTGGGAGTATATTTTAAGACATTTGAAACTGCGTGGTCGGAACAAGCACGTGTCCCCAGGTCACTCGGCCATCGTGGGCACAACCCTGTGGCCCAGTTGGGTTTGCATCCTAGGCCTCCTTCCGCATGAGGAGGTCGTGGGGATTAGAAAAGCACGCTCCTGTGGTGCACATGTCACTCTTGTCCCCATTTCACAGGCGAAGGTGGTGACACCGAGGGGCTGATGAGGTCGCCAGAGATCACACACAGGAGGCTGAGAGGGTCCCTGCTCTCGCCATCGCTCGTGTTTGGGAACTGCTGCCAGGACAGAGCGGGGCTTAAAAAGAAGCCGAGGAGAGTGGGACGTTCCCAGGGCAGCTAAAGCGCTGATGTGAACCGCTTCGTACAGGCCGGCCGCTGCGTCTGCCCGTGCACCCCCTCGTAGTGTCCTCGTCACCGCCTCCCGGGCGGCCTTCCCCGGCTGCTCTGGGCACAAACACCGCGCTGTTCCTCTACTGAGACGTGGTGAAGAGTATGCCCGGAGCCCGACACCAACAGATCTGCGTGGCACCCAGGTCTGCAGACGCTGCTTCTCTCTAACGGGAGTGCACGCCACTGACGGAAGGTTGCTGGCTACTCTGCCTCATGCTTTACGTGTCCTTCGGGGGCTGCGCAGGCCTGTCCTGTGTCCACCTCCCTTCCCACACTCTCAAAGCCACACTCAGAACTCCTGTCGGGAATGGAGCCAAATAATCAACGCTTGGCAGCCCCTCCTCGGGGGGAGCTCAAGGTCGGGGTGTCAAGCGGGGCGGCCACGAGCTCTGCCGACCCTGCTCCCTCTGCCATGCGGATCCGCACAGGGTCCGGTGGGATACGCAGGGCCAGTGGGCGCAGAAAGGGTGTCCCCCAATAACACTCCTGCCAGGGGCCGGCTGGGCCACTTAGAGCCGTCTCCAAACACAGCTTTATCAGGTGCTGTACACTCTTCTCCACAGAGAACAAGAGAGAAACCAGGCTGTTGCCAACCTGCCACCTGCCTGGGATTCTGTTTTCCACAGCGAATCCTAGGAAGACAACAGCTCTAGAGAAGCTCTGGCCAGGAAGGGGGTCCGAGGACTCGAACCCCAAGCCAGCCTCCTGCTGCAAATCAACACCACACTGGGAGGATCAGCTCGGGAACAGCGCAACACCACCTACAAAACACCTACTACGGGTCAGGCGCTGGCCTGGCCTCCGAGGTACAAAAGCGATTAAGATACACATCTTGCCTTCAGTGAATGTGTCAGCATCTTCCGTCCGCCAAGTGAGAAATGCAATCCCATGTTTCTTAAGCACAGGGACACAGCGAAGGCCAGGTCACGGCTCACTCGGTGTCAATATGGAGCCTCGACACCACCATTAGTGGGCGAAGGCATCGCCCTCAGAGTCACCCGAAACCCCATACAAACAGATCAGCCGGAAGACAAAACGCCACCAGCGTCCATCAGTATTCTCTGAATCCACCGTCCCCTATGCCGAGTTCATGCGGACTCCCATCAGCCATCAGAGAAGCAGCAGTGTAAGTCCCGGTACATATTTAAACTACAGAGAAAGGCAAGTTTCTTCATAAGGGAAACTATTCCCACGTCCCCACTAACGCCACTGTCCACCATCATCAACATCATCATCGTCGCTGCTCGTATCTCAGGCACACTGAGGTCGACCACACACCGGGGCCACGAGAAGTGTTTTAGTGACACTGTACCATTTATTTGGAAATTAGATCTCTAAGGGAGCGATTGTCTCCATCTGATTTGCAGGAAACCAAATTAAGTAAACTGCTCCAGGTCACCGAATAAATGACAGTGGCAGGGCTGGATCCCAGCAGGTCTGCCACCCAGGTCCGCCTGGGTCCAAGGCCCGTGGCGTCTGGTGAACACCACGCTATGGGCACCCGCCAGGCCTGTGCCATGACCTTGGACACAGAAAGGAGCTGCCACGCCCCCACTTGGCTTCCACTGTACCTGGTGGCCATGCCGGGCTGTGACGGCTGCTCCCCGGTGCTGTGGCTCCGGCCAGCCAAGCCCTGCTCCGGCTTGCTCTCCTGGGGAAGCAGAGAAAGGGTCAGGGGAATACCAGAGAGACAGCTGGGGATCCAGTATGGGTCCCCCAAGCCCAGGGCAGGGCCCGAATGCCTTCCCGAACAGCACAGCCCCCCTCCCCACCCCAGGGAAAGCCGGTCCTGGTTACCCCACTGCTTCGAAGTACACAATTAAGCTGATAAATACATTTGACGGGAATGAGTCTGTTTTCCCCAAGTGGTTGTGGCACCAAACCAAACTTCATAACCACTGCAGCTTTATGTAAATGCTTTGTGGAGGGCTGCTTGGATACCCGAGGCTTTCAAAATATTTTCTTGTAACTGCTGATACAAATGTCTGAAAATATTTTCACCCTGTATTTTGCTTGGGAAAATGTGGACGCTCTCTCTCTTTCTCACACTCCTTCTTTTCATAGAAAATGCCCCTCTGACGTGCAGGGAAGAGCTCTGGCGTTCTCAGAGATGGGGGCAGGTCCCATTTCTCTCGCTTAGGATCCCAGGGCAGGTCACGGGACCTCTCGGCCTCGCTGCCCCACCTGAGGACCAGGCTGAGACCCTCCGCTGGCTACCACTGCTGAGAGGGCTACAGGGCGGCTACACTCAGCACAGCGCCCAGCCCACAGCAGGCGGGGCACGGGGAGGGCGCCCTCTGCCCACAGGCCGCGGGAAGTCCTCGAAGACCAGAGAATGTCGAAGCACAGAGGATATTCAATTCAACTCACTATTTGCGGTCATTTGCTCTGGAGGTAGATTAATTCGTTCATATTAATTTAAAAAAATAAGCG
>PVJD01010383.1:0-54083 GCA_004026545.1 Mormoops blainvillei
TCATTATTTTTACAAGTAGGTTTTCAATATTTGCCCTCTCCTTATCCTTTTGGCACTCCCATGATGTGAGCATTGGTACACTTGAAGTGCTCCCAGAGGCTCCTTAAACTATCCTCATTTTGGATTCTTTTTTATTTTTGCTGTTCTGATTGGGTGTTTTCTGCTTCCTTATCCACCAAATTGCTGATTTGATTCTCTGCCTTGTCTACTCTACTGTTGATTCCCTGTAAGGTATTCTTCATTTCAGTTAATGTAGTCTTCATTTCCGACGGGTTCCTTTTTATGTTTTCTTTCCGCATTGTTGTGTTTTCTTGTCCCTCTGTTGAAGTCCTCTCTACGTTCATCTACTCTTCCCCTAAGCTCGTTGAACACCCTTACTGCCACCATTTTGAACTCTGCATCCGGTAGGTTGCTGGGCCCCATTTCGTTTAGTTCTCTTTCTGGAGTCCTGTTCTGTTCTTTCATTTGGGACGTGTGTCTCCTCATTTTGGCTGCTCCCGTGTTTGTTTCTATGTATTAGGTAGAGCCGCTATGTCTCCCATAGTTGGTAGAATGGCCTTACATAGTAGGTGTCCCATAGGGCCCAGTGGCGCAGCCTTCTGAATCACCAGAGCTGGGCGCTCAGGTGCACCCCCGTGTGGGCTGTGTGCACCCTCCAGTTAAGTTGAGCCTTGACTGCTGTTGACACTTCAATGGGTGGGATTTACCCCCAGGCCAGTATGCTGTGAGGACTAGCCGTGATCACAGTGAAGAATCTGCTGTGCAGGGACCGACCCCGCAGAGCAGGACTTGCTTCTGCAGGGTCCTGGTACCTGATGAGTCTGCCCCTTGAGTGTGTCCCTCCTGCAGCTGGTTGGGTGATGCTCCAGCATGGTTTGCGCTGTCTACCGGGTGTTCTGGCTCTGGGGCCTCCCAGGAGGTTCAGGCCAAGGCCAGCTATACCTGTGTGCTGCCCGGGGCCACCGGCAGGAGCTGCAATCTGAACTGCAGATGGTGCTATTTGTGCCGGGCTTGGAGGTGCCCAGGAGAGGCCAGGCTTCAAACCAAGGCTGGCTGCTACTAGTGCTGGGCCTCGGGCCACTTAGCGAGGGGTAAGGGGCCTGCTGTGGCCAGATGCTGCTTGCTCGGGGTTTGCGAACTTTTGAGAGCTTTAGGAAAGTCCACAGCATGAGCCGAGAGAGACTGTTTGCATGAAAAACCTACCGGAAGGGGCTTGGACGCGCCCACAAATTGGGCGGCGTGGCGGGGTCTCTGGGAATCAGCAGAATGGGGAGAACACTGTTAGCCAGGTGATGGGGACTCAGACATGGTGTCTGCCTGCCAATTCTCATGGGGGCAGGGCTCAGCAAAGGAACAATGGCAGAAATCCTCTGCCAGCATTTCTGCCTGGGGGAAAGCTGCCCCTCCAGCCCTCACCCTGAAGCCAAACAATTCAGTCCCTCCGTGTATGTCCCCGTATGGCACCTTTCAAGTTGCTGTGCCGATGCTGGAGCTCAGAGAGAGAGAGTCCTAGTAAGACTGTGTGCGGCCCCTTTAAGAGGAACATCTGCAACACCAGGAGCCCTTAGTCTCACATAACCACCATCCCCACCTGTTTTCACAGCCAGTAGTTATGGGGACTTCTCTTTCTGGCACTGGAATCCTAGGCTGGGGGTTCTGATGTGGGGTCGGGACCGCCACTCCTTAGGGGGCACCTCTGCAGCCGAGATATCCCTCCCGATTTTTAACCACCGCACGTGGGTGTGGAACCAGCCCGTTCCCCATCTCTGCCCCTCCTATGAGTCTTGAAGTGGCTTCTTCTGTATGTCCTTAGTTATAGGACTTCTGTTCAGCTAGATTTCAGATGGTTTTTCAATAGTTTATCTGTAATTTTGATATGGTTGTGGGATAATTTGAGTCCTGCCTTTATTTATTTCAACTTCTTGACCAGAATACCGTAATCTGCTTTTACCTCTTGTTTATTTTAAGACATGCTGCTATAAAATAGTTGTGCAAATATATCTTGGGGATCCTGCTTTCATTTCTTTTGCATATATATAAGTAGAATTTGAATTGCTGGGTCATAAGGTAGTTCTATTTTTATTTTTATTTTTTATAAACTTCCATACTCTTTTCCATAGTGGCTGCACCATTTTACATTCCCACCAATCGTACACAAGTGTTTCAATACTCTAGATCCTCACCAACACTTGTTATTTTGGGGTTTTGGTTTTTCGTTTTTTTTTGCATGTGTTTGTTTGGGAAATGATTGGATCTTTTACCTTCAAATGTTCATGTGTGTGTGCATATTCAAGTATACATATATGAATATTAATTGAACATTAATACTTAACTAAATTAATTGTGGGCATAATTATTATCTTTATTTACCCTTTGCTGACCTTCATCCATTTCTCATCTCTGGCAACCATCAATCTGTTCTCTGAAAGTATTAGCTTGTGGTTTTTTTTTTCTTTCTTAGATTCCATATATAAGAAAGATTGTACAATAAAAGAGAAGTATCATACAATATTTTTTTCTAAGATTTTATTATTTACTTTTTGTAGAGAGGGAAAAAGAGAGGGAGAGAAACATCAAAGTGTGAGAGATACAAAGTGTGAGAGATGGAGGCCTCTCATATATCCCCTACTGGGGACCTGGCCTGCAACACAGGCATGTGCCCTGACTGGGGATCGAACCTGCAACCTTTCAGTTCACAGTCCGGCATTCAATCCACAGAGCCACACCAACCAGGGCAGGATCATATCATATTTTTCATTCTCTGTGACTTATTTGACTTAGCATAATGCCTACAAGGTCCATCTTGTTGTAAAAAATGGCAAAATTCATTCATTTTTCAATGGCTGAATAATATTCCAATGTATTTATATACCATATTTTCTATATTCATTCATCCATTGATGGACAGTTATGTTGATTCCATAGCTTCACTATTGTAAATAATGCTACAATGAACATGAGGGTGCAAATACCTTTTCAAATTAGTGTTTTTGTTTTCTCTATATGAATACCCAGAAGAAGGATTACTGGGTCATATGATAACGCTATTCTTAATTTTTTGAGGACCTTCCATAGTGTTTACTTTAGTGGCTGTGCCAATTCAAACTTTAACCAACAGTGCACAAAGCTTACCTTTTCTCCACATCCTCCCCAAAACTTGTCATTTCATGTCTTTTTGATAATAGCCATTCTGACTGGTGTGAGGTGGTATCTCATTGTGGTTTTGATTTGCATTTCCCTTAGAAGTAAAGATATTCAGCATTTTTTCACATACCTGTTGGGCATGTATACCATTCTTGGAAAGCTGCCTATTCAGATCTTGTCCATTTTTTAGTTTGGTTGTTTTGGTTTTTTGCAATTGAGTTTTATGAATTCTTTATAGATGTTGGATATTTTGGGCAAATATCAGTGTCTTATGAGTCTTTCTGGTCCCCTTTTCTCCACCGCTTCCATCACTCAGGACTGCAAGAGGCTGTGCTTAGGCCTTCTTTTCAGGAGATTTACCCAGCTAGCCAGCCATCCGACTCCGGTGCCTTGCAGGGTTCAGGGCTTTTCAGAGGGCCTTTTGTGTCTTTGAGTTGTGCGATTCCTCAGTCTTTTCCAGGTTGAGCCAGGTTGGTTTTCAGAGATACCATCAATCTATGACTCTGTGGCTCTTATTCTATCTCCCTGCGTTCTTCATCTTCACAGTGATCGTAAATATCCTCTTGGGTAGAACAACATGCTCTTATATCATCATGAAATTTTCCTGAATCAATTGTTTATGGTATAAAATTTGAGAGTTTGGCATTCAAACTAGGTTTTGGTAATCCAAAAATTATTTCCCCTAAAAGCTTCTGTTTGTCATGAGAATCAAAATTCTATTTTTATAACGCATTTCTTACTCTGTGTTATGGCCCTCTGGGAGGCGGTAAGCATGTCCCATGGTCCAGATTTAATGGTAGAAAGGGTGTGAGGTAAAAAGGAACTAACAAGAATGAGTTTATACTCGTATGTGAAAATACTATCCATGTACATACAGAACAAACACACATGCACATCTTTACAATAACATGAGATCATATCACAGTATTCCATTTCCAGGGATTTATCCTATAGATATGTTTTACAACATTTTTTTAAATAGCAAAAATCAGAAATCACCTAAATGTCCATTATTAAGGACTGATTTAAAATGTTTTATCCATAAAATGAAATTTTGTACAGTTGTTAAAAAGAATGAGATAACTTTAACTGATGTGGAAAAACATCCATACATTGCTAAGTTGCAAACATTAATGTCTAAACATTTATAAGACCAGAAAATACCTATGAAAAATACACAAGAAAGAGGAATTGAGAGAGAAGGAGAGTGTACATTACTCTCCTCTGTATTACTTGAGTTTTTAAAATAATGGACATGTAATAACTTTATAATGTTTAACTGAATTAAAAGTTACATTTATCATATAAAACATATTTTTAATGTGAGTACATCCCAGAGTATACCAAAAATATTAGTTTACCTGCATTTCAGTTGCCTCTAATTTTTTTAATCCTCACCTAAGTATATGTTTTTTTTATTAATTCAGAGAGAGAGGAAGGGAGAGAGAGAGAGAGAGAGAAACATCGATTGTTGTTTCCCATACGCACCCTGACTGGGTATAGCAAACCTGCAACGTTTTGGTGCACAGGAAGACATTTCAACCAACTTAGCCGCCTGGCCAGGGCCCAATTGTCTTTAATTTTTTAAAAAACACCCTAAACTATGTCTAATAAATGGTAAGTGTTCTTTTACCTACTTAATACTTAAATACTGATTTTTAGAAAGTTTTTGTCATGGAAATTTTCAAATACGTGCAAAAGTAGACAGAATAGTGCTATGACTTCCCTGGGGTCCCATCCAGCTTTGATGGTACTCAACTAGGAACCTGTCTTATTCTGTGTATGCCCCACCTATTCTTCCATCCCAAATGGTTTTGAAGCAAATCCCAGAAATATCACCCCATCCACACATTTTTCAGTATTCCTAAAACATAAGATTTTTCTTTTAAAATATAACCACAATACCATGATTACATGTACATTTTAAAATATTAATTTCTTAATATTAAATGGGTAGTGTTCAAATTTCCAATTGTCTCATAAAGCTTTCATTTTTTGTTCATTTTTTTAAAAGTCAGGATCTAAAGGTCCCCTGGTTGGTATGCCTCTGAATTAGTTTTTTTTTTTCCTTTCTCAATACCTTACTTTGAAATATAAGGGGAAAATCTTATAGGTATACATGAAAAAGACAGACATGATTACAGGTAAAAGCAAAGAAAATCTAATCACGAAGCCGCTGTTGAACCTGAAGCTCTGAGTCTGACATGTCGCAGAGCGGAAAGGAATGGTAATTAGGATTCCTCTCCTTCTTCCTCATCCTCTCTTACAACAGAATCCACACCAACCTCCTCATAATCTTTCTCAAGGGTAGCCATGTCCTCAGGGGCTTCAGAAAACTCTCTTCCCTCCATGCTCTCACCCATGTACCAGTGGACAAAGGCACACTTAGCATACACAAGGCCAGGCGAGCCCCAGCCTCGGCAATAGCTGTGGTGTTGTTCAGCATGGACACAGCTCTCTGTACTTCAGCCAGGTCTCCACCAGGTACCACAGTGGGAGGCTGGTAATTAATGACAACTTTGAAGCTTGTGGATGCTGCACTTGGTCTTGATGGTGGCAATGGCAGCATTTATATCTCTGGGAACCACGTCACAATGGTACAACAGGTAACAAGCCGTGATGTATTTATTTACCACAGCCAGGGTCACATTTCACCATCTGGTTGGCTGATCGCTGGTACAGAAAGCAGATGGTAGGCTTTCTCAGCAGAGATGAAAGGGGCATATGTGGCCAGAGGGAAGTGCATGCAGGGATAGGGCACCAGGCTGGTCTGGAATTTGGTCAGATTAATATTCAGGGCTCCATTAAACCTGAGGGAAGCAGTGATGGAGGACACTATCTGGTTTATTAGGCGGTTAAGGTTAGTGTAGTTTGGACTCTCAATATTGAGGTTTCCATGACAGATGTTGTAGATGGCCTCATTGTCAACAACAAAGGCACAATCAGAGTGCTCCAGGGTGGTGTGGGTAGTGAGGATGGAGTTGTAGGACTCAACTACAGCTGTGGAAACCTGGGAGGCTGGGTAAATGGAGAACTCCAGCTTGGACTCCTTGCCATAATTGACAGAGAGACGTTCTATCACCAGGGAGATGAACCCAGAACCAGTTCCTCCACAGGCTTGCCAGCAGCTATCTCACTGAAGAAGGTGTTGAAGGAGTGATCTCCTCCACCAATGGCCTTGTCATTTGGCATTTGGCCATCGGGCTGGATGACATGGATGAAGATGAATGCACACTTCATTCTGGGTTAGCAGGCTCAGGCAACAGGAGTAGACACTGGGTCCCTGTTACTGTCCCTGTCAAGCTAAGAATTGATGCACAAAACAAATGATCAAATAAAATGAAAAAAGAAAAAAGCAGTTTAATTGGAAAAAGCACTAGAGCAGGAGTCAGAATATAGGCTTAAGTCCTGACTTTGTAACCTGCTGAGTATTTTATTTTAGACAATTGGTAAACTCTGATTCTCTCTGCTTTTTTATTTTTTTCCCATTTGTATGTTGAGGATAAAAATAACAGGAACAGCTCTGACTGGTGTGGCTCAAGTGGTTGGGCATCGTCCCGCAGAGAAAAGTCACCAGTTTGATTTCAGTCAGGGCATATGTCTGGGTTGTACGTTTAGTCCCAAGTCGGGGCTCATGTAAGAGACAATCGATCAATGTTTCTCGCATCAATGTTTCTCTTCCTCTTTCACCCTCCCTTCCCTTCTATCTAAAATAAATAAATAATATATTTTAAAAATAGTATGAACAACAATAGTAATAATAAGAATAATGATGTCAGCTCCAGTGTGTTAAGGCACTTTGTGAACTTCAACAAAACGATCTACTATCACGGTTAGTCCTTCGACCTGGGAGTGACTGCACTAGTGCCTGTGTTCATTTCTCTTCCTTAACCTGCTTGGGAGTCTCTTTTCCAAATGCTCTCAAACCTCCTTTATAAATACATTGACTTGGCTCTGACTGGTGTGGCTCAGTTGGTTGGGTGTTGTCCCACAAAGCAAAAGGTGGCTGGTTCAATTACCAGTCAGGGCACATGCCTGGGTTGTGAGTTCAGTCCCTGTAAAAGAGGCAACTGATTGATGTTTCTCTCCCTCTCTTTCTCCCTCCAATCCCCTCTCTCTAAAAGAATAAATATTTTTTAAAAAACTAAATGTTTAAAAAATAAAATAAAATAAAAAGCATTGACTTGTACCAGTGAAAATAAGACTGGTATAGATGGATTTCTGGACCTCATGCTGGAACAGGTGTGGGGAAGTGGGCATAGGCATAGAAAGCTGTCAAGAAGGTGAATCCAGATAACCTTTTGGAGAAGTCATTAGGCAGTATGTTGCAGACTTTACAAAACTATACACTCCCTTCATACAGCAATCCTACCTCCTAAAGGGAATAATTAAACAAATGAGATAAGATATCTATGAGAACAGCCACTACAGGGTTATTTATAAAGCTCTAAAAAACTGGAAATGATTTACAGATAACACTAGTTTGAAAAGTTTTGGAACGTCCATGTAATGGAATGGAATATAGTACAAAAATATAATTTTATAGATCTACGTTGCTTGATAAATACACATTTATGACATATTTCTAAGTTTAAGCTGTTATTTAGAATGAAAGGAAGAAAGAGAAAGGAAAGAAAGAAAGAAAGAAAGAAAGAAAGAAAGAAAGAAAGAAAGAAAGAAAGAAAAAATGAGGCCATGTGTTCAGTCAAATCACCAAAACAAGACTCAATACCCAATGTAATGCAGTTTTAGCCCCTCCCAGGAGTGGAATTTTAAGCCAGTCTGGAATTCTCTGGTCAGCACTAGTGAGGTCATCTGCCTGATGAGACCCTCTTCCCTCCCCTAAGGGAAGGTGATCTTGCCTGAAATAATTCACTCTTAACTTCTCAGTCTCACTCTCTTTCTGCCCATAAAAATCTTCCATTTTGTACAGTTCCTAAGAGTACCTTTCTAGTTTCTAGATGAAGTGCTTCCTGGTTCATGAATCCTTTAACAAAGAAGCCATATAACATAATTCTACATATAGTAAAAACCCATTTTTATTTTTAAAAAAGACATTTAAAAATATAGAAGTCTTCTGGAAGACTGTTTAGAAACATTAAGGTATTAAGGGTATTGTCTCACCTCCACTAAATGCACTGTCACACCCAGTGTGTTTGTGAACACTGTGGGCCTCTCACCTGGACTGCCCCAGGAGTTTCCTGGCATATCTCAGAGTCTCCCATAGCTCTTCCAGTCATGTTATCCACTAGCAGCCAGAGGGAACCTTGGCAGCTAGGACCTCTCAATCCCTTTCTCACCCTCCAGTGGTGTCCCATCACGCATAGAATAAAATGTGACCTCACCTACCCCTCTCACCTCTCCTCTGTTATTCCTGGGGGAAGAGCCTCTTGCTGTTCCTTGAACACGCCAAGCAGATGTTTTTCTCACAAAAGTTCACATGGCTAATCCTCTTCTTTTCTTCAAGTTTCTTCCTTCAAGTATCTCCTCAGAGAAACATTTCCCAAACTCCCTAACCCTGCTGTCCTTACCCAGCCACTTGCTCCCTCACCTGCTTCACTGTCTTCCTAGCCTTTACCTCTCTCTGAGTTATTACTGCTTGCCTAGTAAAAAGGGCCAAGATTTTGTCTCTGCTCTGTGCCCTTCCCTTGGGTTCAGCACAGCACCTGCTGTATCAGAGATGATGTTAGGAAGGAAGGAAGGAAGGAAGGAAGGAAGGAAGGAAGGAAGGAAGGAAAAATCTCTGGTCATAGGCTCACTGGTAACATTAATTTTTCTCCCTTGTACTTTTTTTCATTTTCTGACATGTTTTACAATGGACATATAATACCATTATAAGAAAAAAAATTAAAGTATATTTTATTGATTATGCTATTGCAGTTTTCCCAATTTTTTCTCTCCTTTATCCACCCTGCACCCCCACCCCCATCATTCCTCTCCGCCTTAGTTTATGTCCATGGTCATACATATAAGTTCTTTGGCTTCTCCATTTCCTATACTATTCTTAACCTCCCCCTGTCTGTTTTGTACCTACCACTTATGCTTCTTATTCCCTGTAACTTTTCCTCCATTCTCCCCCCACCCCCTCCCTGCTAATAACCTTCCATGTGATCTCCATTTCTGTGATTCTGTTCCTATTCCAGTTGTTTGCTGAGTTTTTGTTTTTTAGGTTCAGTTGTTGATAGTTGTGAGTTTGTTGTCATTTTACTGTACAATATTTGATCTCTTTTTTCTTAGATAAGTCCTGTGTTGCAGCTGGTCAAAGCCTGGCAGGTCCACTCTAGACTGGGCAGATGTAGAAAATGCATGGAGCTATGAGGATGCTTGACGTGCCTTTATTCATGGGTGGGCAGTCCACCCATGCTACAAGCTGCGTGTCTGACTAGTGAGAAGTCCCTACCCCCTTAAGTACTATAGACAATGAAGCCAGCAACAAGCCAAAATATTATATAACATAGCACAAGCCTGTGCATGCGAGCCCATTTCATGTTATGGGAACCGTTTATCAGACCCAGACTCAAGGGTATGAGAACGCTACTTTATCAGGCCCATTCAAAGTTGTAAGAAACTGCTTCCCTTAGTCACCCAGGCACCTGGGTAAGGAAACCAGACTGCCTCTATTTACCCTATAGAACCTTTGACATTTCACATAATAAGGGCTTGGTGATCATGAACTCCTTTAACTTTATCTTATCTGGGAAGCACTTTATCGGCCCTTCCATTCTAAATGATAGCTTCGCTGGATACAGTAATCTTGGATGTAGGTCCTTGCCTTTCATGACTTTGAATACTTCTTTCCAGCCCCTTCTTGCCTATAAGGTTTCTTTTGAGAAATCAGCTGAGAGTCTTATGGAAACTCCTTTGTAGGTAACTCTTTCCTTTCCTCTTGCTGCTTTTAAGATTCTCTCCTTGACTTTCATCTTGGGTAACTTAATTATGATGTGTCTCGGCATGTTTTTTCTCAGATCCAACTTGTTTGGGACTCTCTGAGTGTCTTGGGTTTTCATATCTAGTTCCTTCTCCAGAGTGTTACAAAAACAAGCCCTCCCCCCCCCCCAGGGTATTTTTTGCTATGGTTCGTCTTTGCCTGCTGTCACTGCCATGTTAGGAACTGTGGCTCTCAATGGCAGAGTTTGGTAAAAAGGAAAAGAACTATTTATTCAAAAGTTATAAAGATTTAGTAATGGCGGCATGTCACTGTTAAATCCCAAAGTCCCTTTAAAACACCCACAAGCACACACACAGTCCTGCCCCCCCTTGTCAAACCAGCCCAGTCAGGGGTACCATATCTCAGGAAAAGATATAGAAGTCTGTAGTTCAACTATACTCCCATTCTTAATCCAAAACCGCATCCTCATGGCGAGCTAGGGAATCCTTCTGCATCCTTTCAAACCGTTAAGAAAGAGAGCTGTGCATGGCTGCTACATCTTGCTTTTCTGCTTCCTAAGCCATGTGGTCACAAAAGCCCCCTCTCTGCTCCCAAAACTGCATGGTTAAGCTCCTGCATGGCTGCCGCACCTGGGTTTAAATCCCCGCATGGACCTTCCTCTGTAACCCCATCTCTGACTCTTCCCACAATTGGCTACACCTGCTAGCACTCCCGTACTCTCTGCCTTTCTTGGCTGTCATAATTTGAGCAGGTGCAGCCCCTTGGCATGGAGCGAAACATCTCCAAGCACTCCTGTAGATGCTGTAACCAGAGGAAGCTGTCTCCCAGCTACATCACGGTTCAAAGTCACACGTATCTCCCTGGCTCCACACAGGCTATGAAGATAGCCTGTTGTTATTGATATGCAAAGTAACTCTCAATCCCTGTGCTGCTGCTCATCACAGCCCCCAAACTAGGCTTCTGGGTGGCCCTGGGGCCTCTAAGCCTACACCTCATTAAGTCTACACCCCGTTAAATCTACAGCCTGTTACAAGATTGCGGAAGCTTTCCTTCATTATTTTTTCAAAAAAGTCTTCAATTTCTTGCTCTTCCTCTTCTTCTGGCACTCATGATTCAGATGTTGGAATGTTTAAAGTTGTCCCAGAGGTTCCTCAGGCTCTCCTTGTTTTTTTGAATTCTTGTTTCTTCATTCTGTTCTGGTTGGATATTTATTTCTTCCTTTTGTTCCAAATCATTGATTTGAGTCCCAGTTCCCTTCCTTTCACTGTTGGTTCCCTGTATATTTTCCTATATTTCACTTTGTATAACCTTCATTTCTTCCTTCATTTTGTGACTGAACTCAATCATTTCTGTGAGCATCCTGATTTCCAGTGTTTTGAACGCTGTATTTGATAGGTTATCTATTTCCTCACTGCTTAGTTCTTTTTCTGGAGTTTTGACCTGTTCTTTCATTTGGGCCATATGTCTTTGTCTTGGTGCACCTGTTACATTGTAAGGGGTGGAGCATTAGGTATTCATCAGGGTGGGGCAACCCACTTTGCTGCATTGTAGTGCTATATGCAGAGGAGGGGTCAGAGAGGGATCAATGCAGTTTGCTCACTTGCTCAGCTCTCGCCCCACTTTCCATCACTTCCCTCACTCTCCATATGTGGATAGTGTTTTTTCAGGTGCTGATTCTCAGGTGGGTGGGCTTGTGTATGTTCTAGGGTTCTGTGGGTCTCTCCAATGGAGTCTCCCATGAGACTGGGAGTTTCTCCTGCCGCCACCACAACCCCCACAGATTTTTACAGCCAGAGGTTTTGAGGCTTTATTTTCCTGCGCTGGGACCCTGGGTTGCATAGCCTGTCTCTCTCCCCAGTTGTTCCTCCCAGCTTACCTCTTCGTGAATGTGGGAAATCCTGTCCACCAGCCACTGCCTGGCCCACCCAGTCCGCTGCATTGCCAAGCATCCTCTCCACCCTGGGTGCCTATCTCCCCACCTCCTACCAGTCTGGATGAATGTTTCTTCTTTAACTCCTTGGTTGTCAGACTTCCGTGCGGTTTGATTCTTCTGGCAGTTCTGGGTTTTTTTTCTGTTTTTAAATTGGATGTTATCCTTCTTTTGGTTGTGCGAGGAAGCGAAGCATTTCTGCCTATGCCTCCATCTTGGCTGGAACTACAATAAGAAAATTAAACAAAGTTTGTATTAGTTTCCTAAGGCTGCAGTAACAAAGTAGCACCATTACAGACTAAGTGACTTAAACAGCAGAAATTTCTTTTCTCATGGTCCTGAAGGCTGGAAGTCTGAGGTGAAGGTGTCCACAAGATTGGTTCCTTCTGAGGCTGTGAGGAGAATCTGTTCCAGCCTCTCCCCAAGCTTCTGGTGGTTTTTGGCAATCTTTGATGTTCCTTGACTTGTAGCAACATCACCCCAATCTCTGTCTTCATATTCACATGGCATTCTCCATGTGTGCATGTCTGTGTCCAAATTTCCCCTTTTATAAGGAATGTCAGTTATATTGGATTAGGGCCCACTCTAATGACTTCATTGTAATTGCACCCACTCTGCAAAGACCCCGTTTTCTTATTTAGTCATATTCTGAGGTCCTGGGAGCCAGGCCTCCAACAGATCTTTTTGGGGAGGCAAAGTAACCCATAATAAAAGTATTTCCTTAAACAAAGAAAAAATGATGAATTTCTGAAATATAAATGTCCGAAACATAAATGTGAAATATGAAATATAAATGTGTGGAATTTTAAACCTCTTCTGTGATGATGTCTTGGTGTCCCACAAACAGAATCTATCTCAGCTGCTACCTCCCAGCACTGCAGGAGGGGGGCTTCCTTTGGAAGTACTCTCAGCCTCATTATTACTTTTGGGGTATCTTTTTTGTTCTTTAAAGTTTATTTTTGTATCCTGTTGTTACAGGAAATGCAACCTCCCCCTTTGAAGAGTGGAAGGAATAGTTTGTTTTTTTCAGAGAAGCTAGAATTTTGCTGGTATTTATGTAGCGATCGACAAGGCCTTGTCCCTTTCACACCGTTCTCTCTCGTGCTTTTTATGCTTGCTTGTGCCGAGCTAATTCCGGAACTTGGTTTCTGTGAGATGCACTGTGGGCTCTGCCAGGTCTTCCACTGTAGCAGAAGAGTGGGAGCGCCTAGTCCTGTTTGCCCAGTGCTATTGGCATGCACACACCCTACTTGTCCACACTGCTTGCCGGACAGGCTTTGATGCTGCCTGTAGTCATCAGAGCCCTCTGCCCATCATCTTTGATTCCGATCTACAGACAACTCCTGCCCAGGAGGTATATGTGGGGGTGAGGTGGGACACAAAATAGGAGAAAAGCTAAGCTTAGGGTGAGTGCCAGAGCCTGCTCATGAGATTTACAGAATAAGTGAGGTTTGCTGGGAAAGACTCAAAGATGGAGGTGGGGAATTTCAGATAACAGACTGGGAGGTGTGGGCTACCTGTTCACATACTTTTCCCTCCCCATCCTGGCAGAGTCCTTTGTCCAAACATCTCAATTTTATTCATTTATTCACCGATAATGGTCAGTTTTTCTATAGCAGCAGCACCATTCCCACAACAGTGAGTTTCCACAAAGACAGATGCATATTCAGCATGTTACATGAATTATTTCATGAAAGGCTTATAAAAACCTTACTAAGTACATGCCATTATTTTTTAAGAGTGGAGGCTCTCACTGTGCCCCTCCCTGGGGCACAGGTATGCAGAGGACAGGGCTTGGCAGCGTGTCTAGGACACAGCTCCTTTTGGAGCCCTCGCAAACACTCTACTAGGCAAGCCATGCTCAGCAACTTGCCAGGTGGCCCAAGCTGAGCTCCCATCTAGTCCTGATGCATCTCTTCCCAGGCATCAGGACTCCCTGGGCCAGGCTTCAGGAGAAGCCCTCAGCAAGAGAAGGCTTGTCCACCTAAAGGTGTGTGTAACGGGCACTAGCCAGAGCCCCAGGGTTGCCCTGAAACACACTTTTTTCTTATGCCTTTAAAAGATACTTTCACTTTCAAGAAAATATACTGTATAAGTTACTGAATTCTGGTTCATGTTCCCAATGCTTTGAAAAGTCAACACTTAAAGCATCAGAGTTTGGAGCAAGGAAAGGTTTATGATTGAAATGATGCCGACCAATAAGATGCGAGACCTAATGGACCTCAAACCCATCTTGCTCTCTGGGCAAGCCCAAGGGTTTATTAGGGTTTAGGGAAACATGTATGTGGAAGCGCTGGTGGTAAAGGAACATCAGCACTGGATCTTTCTGGACAACAAGCCCTTGGCTTCTGAAAGGATTCTGGTGCCCAAGTTCCTGCCATGTTCAGCTCTTTGGGTCTGTGGAGAGTAGGGTGAGGCTTTGGTTCCAGGAGCAGCTGGAGGTCAAAATTCTCTCCAATGAGCATGCTTCTGCTACATGACTTGTGGCTTTGGTCTGTTGTCTCTGAAAAACAACTCAGTATCTCATCAAACAGGATAGAACCATTTAGAGCTAGTTCTGTGGATACATGCACACACACATACACACTTGGTTGTCTTCCTTGAAATACCTTCCCCATACCTGCACATTAACATTGTCCATCTTAAACAGAGAAAACTGGGGTCTGGTACAGATCCGTGTGGCGTCATCTCTTAGGTTTTAGATCTGCTTAGGGCTACATGATACACTAGGCACCCTTGGGTTTTGATGTCAGATAAACTGGAGGTAGCCCCTTACTCCCTCCTCACTGGTTCCTGAAGCCTCAGAGACTCCCTCACAAGTTATGGCATTCAGATGCAAAGTGCCTGGCATCTAGTCAGTGCCTAACAAACAGAGGCTCCTTAAAGGAGCCTCCAGTCTAGAAAAGGACCTGACAGATATAACGTTCCCATTTACAGTGATTATGCTTGTATACTGAGCATAAATCGTATTCATTTAAACTTCAAAAGAGAGAACATGAATTTTTAAAAAACTACCAAATGTCATATTTTCCTAAGACTTCATGTATAGAATGAAGTGATTACTAGTTGGACTTATTTTTCAAGCCCTCTCTTTATAAGTATTTCCTTAATTTTGTTCCTATTTCTTATTAAACTAGCACATATTAATTGTGCTAGTTTAGAAAATTCAGAAGAAACATCAGAGTGAGAGGAGAAAAATTTTCAATGATCTATAACCCTGTCAGGCGGTGATTACTACTGTGACTATTTGGGTGTTTTTCATTCATTTTATGCGGAGGTATAGATCTATATATGTATCTCCCTTTCCCTCTGTATATGGAATAACATTGTAACATTTGTTTGGTAATCTCCTTTCTAAAAACTTTTCAACAAGTATGACATACTACAGAAAAACATACAAATCTAGTAACCTCCTTCTTCACACAATATATAACAAACATCCTAACATAACATTAAGTCTTCTGTAACATAATGATTCATAATTTTCAGTATTCCACTTTGCTCTGGGATTGCCTGAGCTCAGACAACTGTCACATGAATTTCAGTTTCTAAGTGGGACTCTTATTTCAAGGTCCTGAACATTCTTCCAGCCCAGCTATGGAAACTCCTGGGCCATAGGGTCACCTGTATCAGCATACTGGGACTCTTGATAAAAATCTTTGAGTTCCCACCTCAGTCTTCCTGAATAGGAGTGTCAGGTTTTAGGGCCCAGGTATATATATATTTTTAATGTATTAATTTTTAGAGTAAGAGAAGAAGGGAGAGAGAAGAGGGGGAGAGAGAGAGAGAGAAAGAGAGAGAGATCAATTTATTGTTCCACTTATTTATGTATTTATTGGTTGACTCTTGTATGTGCCCTGACCAGGTATCAAACCTGCAACCTTGGTGTATGAGGACGATGCTCTAACCAAGAGATACCCTGCCATTTATCTTCATTTTAAATAATCCCACCTGGGAAGTTTTCATGGGAGTTACTGGCCCTTTAATCATTTTAACCTTCTTCTCTGAGGATTCATTGTCATGAATGACTGAGGAATAACCCTGCTTACTTTCATGGTCCTCAGTGACACTGAGATTGTAGGGTTTCTACTTCCTAGGAGGTTACCTGGGGATAAGTCATCTTAGGGGAGAAAGACCATGCAGTGTCACATACTCACCGAGTATTGCTGGGCAAGCCACTTTTACCTCAAAGAGCCTTCATATTCTCAATTCAAAATGATGATGGTGAAAATAATGATCTCATAGTGCTGCTACAGGACCATACGAGACAACACCTATGGAAGTCTTTGCACAGCAAAACCTGCTCTTATATATTGTTATTGTCATCATCATCATCATCATCACCTGCAGCTCACCCCTTTCCCTTCTCAGCCACAGGGTCCTAGTTAATGGTTCCTGCTACACCTATGATGTCCAACACAGTAGCCACTAGCCGCGTAGATGGATGAATGGATAGATGGATGGATGTGCGATAAAATAAATGTAGGAAAATATTAATGGTAGAACCAAGGTTTGTGGTTTTAAAGTGATGTGCAGAAACCGGCAGCATCAGCACCACCTAGAAACTTCTTAGAAGTGCACATTTTCAGGCCAGCCACCTGGAATCAGAAACTATGAGAGCGAAGCCCGTCCATGTGCATTTAAACAAGCCCTGGGGGGGATTGTGATGCACACAAATATTTGGAACCATTGATGGAGATGGTGGTATATGGTGTTCCTTGTACAATTCTCTCAAGGTTTCTGTATGTTTGAATATTTTCATAACAAAATGTTGCAGTGGAGAGTCTAGGAGTGGTCAGCAAGCATTCTATCAGGATGGTTATTGCTGGGCCTTCTGCTATCCATGTCTCTATCAACAACCTAGGCTTTTTAAATACGCATACTGGCTGTTGAAAATGGGTAAAAATGCCCAAAATCGGGTCCTGTTGGTAAAATTAAAGGTACTCAAGTATGGATTGGTTAAAAAATTTAGGTATTTTCCACCCTTGCAAGATCAAGGCTTAAGAATTTGAAGAACTCTAGCCTGTGACCTTAAGGTTGGGCCTGAGGTTTGATGGCCTCTCAGCCCCTTTTGGCCTTGGTATCTCAGGAATGTGGCATCTGTGGTGTCTGGGCAGAGAGGTGGAACTTCTCTGAGCTACCAGAGTAAGTTGTAGGAACTGTTATGTGCTTGCTCTGCTAATAAATGTCTAATAAATGCCTGTATGTGTTTGAACTCAGTTTGAGGCTCACTTTCATTATAACCCAGTGGTGAGACATGGGAGGGCAGCTAAACCTAACCAGTTCCAAATTCTGTGGCAGTTGCCACTACCTGACTGAGTCAACTGAAGAGCTGTACATAATCAAATTAACTCAGGTCACTTATACAGCAAGGGGCAGAGGATTTGATGTCCAGCTTGTTCAGGAAGATTCATAAGGTTTCCTCTCCAGAAGCCCAGCTGTTTACCACCAGGACTTTGAAATTCCCCTGCACTAGTCATTGCAGAAATGCATAGTTTCTGGATTTTCTTTGATTTCTGGTTTGGCCTCCTTACAACCTTCTTTTGTTAGCCAGATTTCTTTTTCCTTCAAATTTGAAAATATGTTCGGGCTGAAAGACATTTAGTGACTACTCCAGAAAATTTATTTCATAGGAAAGGAAATCTAAAGATGTGATGTACTGAATTCTACACTAAGCCTTTGACCAGGCTGCCCTTGCATGCAGGGAATACTAGTCCAGGGCGCTTCACTTGAGGATCAGAGGTCCTCACACAAGTGTGTGGATAGAACTCAAGGCGCTTGTGAACTCGGGTGGGGAAAGTTACCTCTTCACTCTCCCTAACTTCTAACTGAAATTAACATTTCGTTTCATTTTAAACATAGGCAGCAATCTCTGTGACTTTGTCACCAATAAAAATCATAGATATTTGCATATCTCTCTGCAATTGTTGTAGTTATTCTTAAAACACGATTTATGGTTGCCTCTACTTCAAAGCTATGGAAGTCGTTAGCTCTGCCATTAGATCTTTTTTTAAATCTTCACTCGAAGTTATATTTATTGATTTTAGAGAGAGAGGAAGGGGGAGAGAGAAAAACACTGATTGGTTGCCTTCCATATGCGCCCAAGTGGGGATCAAACCCAAAAGCTTGGTATGTGCCCTACAAGAAAAAAAATAAATTATTTATATAAAATTATATATATATATAATTTTTTTTACACCATTAAATGGAAAGGGTTCCACTCAAATGACTTTGCAGTTCCCCAACCCTTTTCTGTCACTGCAGTCTGTGGAACACTAGGAAGGCAGAGGATGAATTGGATCCCAGAGCTACTGGGGCCAGGACCCACGCGACCCTTCCAGCCTGAACCCCCAGCTCCCTCCTTATGTTCATTTTCAATATCTCCAAACAAGTGTTTGTTGTTGTTGTTGTTGTTAATATTTGCTGATTAACAAAGGCAACAGAAAAAAGTCAGAATATATAGGTAGGCAAAAAAAATAAAATGCAGTTACCATTTTAAAAACATTCCTACTGCTTTTCCTGATTCCTTAAGCCCGCAGAGCCTTTCCTACCAGCTGGCTGCCATTTGCACATATGTCCTCGCTCGCTCCCAACTTGATCTTAGTTCAGAGTGTCCTCTAGCTTTCAGCCTGTGTTTACTCTTTCTTGGAAAAATTTTTAGAGAGGGGAGGGTTTCTTTTCTGCCTTATCGATTGCAAACACTGCATCTTGCTTTCCTCTCTTATTTAACTTCAGTAGGGACCAAATTTAATTCAACAACATGAATGGAGTGTCTATATATACATACATGGTGAAAGGCACTTGAATCATTTTAGCTGTTTTCAGAGAAAGATTTGATTGGCTAAAATGCTTTTTATAATGAATGTACTAAGTAAGAATCAGTAATGATCACAATACTGGAGTTTAAGAACTGCAGGGTTCCTCTACTCAGGAACGGTCTAATGGGGGAGATCATTATCTTTCAGGAAAACCAAGGTGCTGGCTTCTCTTCTTGTGAAGAGGCTGAGGAGATGTAAATAGGGCTGAATCTGGCTTCAAAATACCTCCCTACACTTCCTATCAGCGGAAGGGTTATTCGGGCCAGTGCATAAAAAATACAATTGGTCTACCAGTCAAGATGGTGGCGTAGGCAGACATAGCTCACCTCTTTGCACAAACACATCAAAATTGCAATGAAAATATAGAACCACCATCACTCAGGACCATCAGAAATCGAGGTGAATAGAAGTCTGATAACTATTGAATTAAAGAAACCACATCCATCCAGACTGGTAGGAGTGGTGCAGATGTGGAAGAGACAGATCCCACATCCACGTGTGGTGGATAAAAATTTAGAAGGCACGTCTTGGCAGTGAGGAGTCCCAGCCCCACACCAGGCCCCTGAGCCCAGGGTTCCAGAGCCAGGAAGATAAGTCCCCACAACTTCTGGTTGCAAAAACCAGAGGAGATTGAGTCGGTAGAAGAAACTTCTGGAGCCCCAAGCAATTTCTTTTAAAGAACCCACACATGGACTCACCTACTCAGACTCCTCTGGGCTCTAGCAACAGGGTGGCAGCTTGAGGTGTGCAGGAGGAGGCTGAGGTGTCTGGCATCAAGGTGAGTAGAGCCCATTGTCCCTTTTCTAGGCCCTCCCACCCGCAGAGCCAGCAGACTGGTGCCATATCTAAGATTTCATCTTACCTGGCTAACGCTGTCTGACTCACCTCAGAGATCCTCAGGGACTCCACCCCACCCAAAAAACAGGGGCATTCAAGTTTCTTTTCCATATGAATGGGTTTAGCTCCCAAATCCTATCAAACAAACAACAGCTGGCTTCAGTGAGCCCTAGCAGCAGCCAGATTAGATTCACACCTTGGCTGCACCTGGGAATCTCCAGGCCCAGCACAAGTAGTAACCATCTCAGATTTCTTTGCAGCTGAGGCAGGAAGCCCCAGGCAAAACACAGGTGGGGGCTGACCTTGGCCTATACCACCTGGGAAACCCAAGGGCCCGTACACCCAGTGGACACCTATAGACCACGTCAGAGCACCACTACCCTGGCCCCGCACAGCTGATCCTCCACAGAGGGTGGAGGTTGATGGTCAGTGGTCACAGCCAGTCCTTGCAGCTCATTAGCTTGGGTAAATTCCTCACATTGACCTGCCAATAGCGACTAAGCCTCAACTACAAGAGGAGGGTGTACTCAGCCCACACAAAGGGTGCGCCTCAAGTACCCAGCTTGGGTGATAGGGGAGGCTGTGCCACTGGACCCTATAGGACACCTACTACATTAGGTCCCACTATCAAGACACGGAGTCAAAGCAGCTCTACCTAATACATAGAAACAAACACAAGGACACTGCCAAAATGAAGAGACAAAGAAACATGGCCCCAATGAAAGAACAGATCAAAACTCCAGAAAAAGAGCTTAATGAAATGGAGATAAGCAATCTATCAGATACAGAGTTCCAAACACTGGTTGTAAGGATGCTTAAGGAACTTAGTGAGGACCTCAGCAGCATAAAAAAGACCCAGTCAGTAACAAAAGATATACTAATTGAAATAAAGAACAATTGTACAGGGAAAACAACAGTAGAGTGGATGGAGTTCAGAATCAAATCAATGATTTGGAACATTAAGGAAGCAAAAACAACCAGTCAGAACAACAGGAAGAAAACAGGATCCAAAAAAATGAGGATAGTAAAAAACGGCCTCTGGTACAACTTAAAGAGGTCCAACATTTGCATCATAGGAGTACCAGAAGGAGAAGAGAAAGAGGAAGAAACTGGAAATCTACCTGAAAAAATAGTGAAAGAAATCTTTCCTAATTTGATGAGGGAAATAGACATGCAAGTCCAGGAAGCACAGAGAGTTCCAATTATGATGTATGCAAAGAGGCCCACTCCAAGACACATCATAATTAAAAGGTCAAGAGTTAAAGATAAAGAGAGACTGTTAAAATCAGCAAGAGAAAAAAAGTTAGTTACCAGAAGGTTACCAGATGAGAGGCGGGAGGGGGAGAATGGGTGAAGAGGTGAGGGGATTAAGTACAAATAGGTAGTTACAGAATCGCCATGGGGATGTAAAGTACAGTATAAGAAATGGAGTAGTCAAAGAACTTATACACATGACCTATGGACATGAACAATGGCAGGGGGATTGCCTGAGGGAGTAGGGGGTGCTGAGTGGAACCGGCAACGGGGAAAAATAAGGACAAATGTAATAGCATAATCAATAAAGTACAATTAAAAAATTTAAAAAATGCAATTGATTTTTATATATTGCTCTTGTATCCTTTTACTTTGCTAACAAAGTTATTAGATCTAATAGTTTTCTGTGTGTGTATATTTTTTAAAGTCTTCTATGTATAAATCCATGTCTTCACAAATAGAGATTTTACATCTTCCTTTCTAAGCTAATACATTTATTTTTTATCACTTTTTAAAAAATTGTTGTTCAGTTACAGTTGTCCCCATTGTTCCCCCTGTTGCTCTCCCCTGCCCCATCCAATCCTCACTCCCAAAGACAATCCCCTCCCCATTGTCCTTGTCCATGTGTTCTTTGTATATGTACCTCTTCTTTCCCCTGATATTTTTTTTTAATCCTCACCTGAGGATATTTTACTATTGATTTTAGTGAGAGAGGAAGGGAGAGAGAAAGAGAGAAACACCAATGTAAGAGAAACATCGACTGGTTGTCTTCCATATACATCCTGACAAGGGACTGAACCCACAATCTAGGTATATGTCCTGATCGGCGATCAAACCCACAACTTTTTGGTATATGCGACAGTGCTGAGCCATCCAGCCAAGGCAATTTTTTAAAATGTCTTTATCTTTTGGAGTTCAATACTGAAATATTTACAGAAAAGAATGATATCTGGATTTGTTTCAGAATAATATGGGCATGGAGGGCAAGGGGTGTAGATAAAACAACACAGGCCATGAGTTGAAGCTGAGCGATGGGTACATGGAGGGAGGGGCATTCATTATACTAATTTCTTTACTTGTGTAAATATTTTAAAATTTCCATAATACGCCCTGGCTTGTGTGGCTCAGTGGATTGCGTGCCAGCCTGCGAACTGAAAGGTTGTCAGTTTGATTCCTGGTCAAGGGCATATGTCTGCGTTATAAACCAGGTCACTGGTTGGGGGTGTGTGAGCATCAACTGATTGATGTTTCTTTCACACATCGATGTTTCTCTCCTCTTTCTCCTCCCTTGTCCTCTCTCTAAAACATAAATAAATAAATAAATAAATAAATAAATAAATAAAATCTTAAAATTTCCATAATAGAACCAAAATGATTGTGCCTGGCCCCATCACAGACATTTAGACTCAGAATCTGTGAGACAAGTGAATAAAGAATGTACTTTTTAATTTATTAAATTAACTTAAATTTATTTATTTATTTTAAATTTGTACTTTTTTACTGTTGTTCAATTACAGTTGTCCCCATCCCCCCCGCATTACTCTCCCCTGCCCTGCCCACCCCCCTCTCCCACATTCAATCCCCCTTCCCCATTGTCCTTGTCCATGGGTCCTTTATATACATTCCTTGACTTGACCCTTCCCCTTCTTCCACCATTATCCCCCTCACCCCTCCCCTCTGGTCACTGTCAGTTCATTCTTTATTTCCATGTCTCTGGTTCAGTTTTGCTCACTTATTTGTTTTGTTGATTAGGTTCTACTTATAGGGGAGATCATATGGTATTTGTCTTTCACCATCTGGTTTATTTCACTTAGCATAATACTCTTCAGTTCCATCCATGCTGTTTTGAAGGGTAGGAGTTCCTTCTTTTTTTCTGCTGTGTAGTGTTCCATTGTGTAAATGTACCACCGTTTTAGTATTAATGGGCACTTAGGCTGTTCCCAGCACTTGGCTGTTGTAAATTGTGCTACTATGAACATTGGGGTGCACAGGTTCTTTTGAACTGGTGTTTCAGGATTCTTAGGGTATAATCCCAGTAGTGGAATTGCTGGGTCAAAAGGTAGTTCCATTTTTAGTTTTTTGAGGAAATGCCATACTGTTTTTCGTAGTGGCTACACCAGTCTGCACTCCCACCAGCAGTGCACTAGGGTTCGCTTTCCCCCACAACCTCATCAGCACTTGTTGTTTGTTGATTTGTTAATGATGGCCATTCTGATGGTGTGAGGTGATAATCTCATTGTGGTTTTAATTTGCATCTCTCTGATGGCTGGTGATGCTGAGCAAACTTTCATATGTCTATGGGCCCTGTTTACATCTTCCTTGGAGAAGTGTCTGTCCAGGTCCTTTGCCCATTTTTAATTGTTTTTTTTTGTCTTCCTGCTATGTACTTTTTAAAATAAATTCCCTGGGTTGTCTGTACAGACACTATTTGAGGGTTTCTGCCCCAGTCTGTGAATCACAGATAAACAGAGCTTCTGTCATCCTAGCCCACGGTCCCCTCCCGGTTTCCCCCACCCTCGTACTTTGCCAATCGTAGGTCTGCGTTTGAGAGCCCTGAAGAAGGATGCCCTGTCGCCTTCATAAAAACCTGAGACTTAGAGCACTGTCATCTATATACTGGCAGTGTATATTTTGGTTGCTTGAGAATGTTAAATTTCATTAATTTACCTACCACTCAGCTAGACTAATTTCACCAAGAAAGGCTGTAAAGGCAAGCATAAACGGTTGAACCTAAGTTTTAAAATTACTATTCCACTGGTCTACACCTCTTGTCGCTATCAAGTATCACCAGTTTAAGGATAAGTTATCTTCAAACCAAATGTCAATTAACTGTGCATAGTTACACAAACTAATTTTCTGTTTTTCATATGAGAATGACTTAGCACTTTAATAAAAACAGATAGGGTTGTTTTGTTTGTTTTGTTTCATTTTTTTAGAATACAATAAAAATTTTAGCTTTCTCAATTTTGGGGAAGAAATTATAGTTTTATTTATTGATTTCAGAGAGAGAGGAAAGGGGGGCAGAGAGAGCAGAAAAGGGAGAGAGAGTGAGAGAGAGAGAACTATTGATATGTTGTTCTACTTAGTTACACATTTATTAGTTAATTCTTATACGTGCCCTGACTGGAGATCCACAACCTTGGCGTATCTGGACAATGCTCTAACCAAGTGAGCTACCTGGCCAGGGACTTGGGGTACTATTTTAAAATCATGTTTCCAAGCCCACAGATCTCTGTTAAACCAAACAGGCCATCCCCAGAGCTGCCTGCTCTGTGCCTCGCTTGTACTTTCCACAGCCTCCCTCACTGGAACTCCCAAGTCCAACTGAGCCCTGAATCTCTGTCTGGTCCCTTTGAGCACTCAAGCTCTGCCTTTGCAGTATGTTACTTTGAACTTCTTGTTATCATGTTGGTCCACAAAAAGCATCCTGCCATTATTTTTCATCTCTGTGTGGCAGATGAAAAATAGTTTTTCATCATCTTTGTCTTTTTTGTTCATTCCTTTTACAGTCTTGGTACAGAAGTGCTCCATGGGGGCTGCTGGCTGACCTCTAGGCCTATCAGACCTTACTGAGTAATATACTATTGTGGGGTCCTGGGCATTTTAGAGAATATGGTGACTGTGCTTCCTCCACACAGATGGTCACCCAGGCCTGGCCCAGGTCTGCACTTCATGTGTAAAGTGTGGTTCCAGCTGAGCAGACAATGATTTGTTTTTCACACAGATGATCCCCAGAAGTCAGGGTTTTGCAAGTTGTGCTTGTTTGGTGAAGCTTACATGGAATGACCTCACTGCAAATGAACATCCAGCCCTGTGCAGGAGTTTCAGGGCTGAGTTCCTTGCACTGGCATTTGTCTTCGGTCGATCCTCGGTCAGCCCACTTGGCACTTGGTACAATGCCGATCAGATAGGGGAGCAGTTTCCTGGAAGTGAGAGAGTAGATTCGTGCAAGCACTCCTCCTGGTCTGAGGAGCAGCTTCTCTCAGGAAGGCATTGAAATCGTATGACCATCTCTTCACTTGCAGCCTTGAGTTTCTGACATTCGGAAGGCCATTCAGTGACAAATTCCTCGGGTGTGTGAACTGACAACATGGGGTGTTGCCTCACAGGACGTGCTGTGGGGGCCACCCGTCTGAGTGACTCTCACCCTTGATTCCAGATGGGGGTGAGTCCATCATGTGCGTGTGTACATATGTCTTGTGCATGTGTGTATCTGTGCCTGTGCCTGTTTTTGTGTGTTTGCATGTGTGTATGCACATATGTATATGTGTGTGTTGTTTGTGCATGTGTTTATGTTTTCTTGGAGAGGGCTTGACTTTGAGCAGTTCAACTAATTATGCAATGAATGTTAAAAACAAGCTTTCGAAAAGTGGTGAAGTAGTGACATAACACTATAGGATGTCAACAAGTTGAAAGTCATCGTCTGTGTATTTCCAGTCTAACCTGTAAATCCTGTGTTTCTTCTCTTTGCATAAAAATATTAAAAGAAAACTAGGATTACCCTGGAATCTGAACCCTGAAATTCGGAGATCCTCTCCAACATGTGGTTCTACGCTCACTGAACAAAATACTTGTCCAGCCTTAAGGTGGCCCTGCATCAGTTCACAGCTAGCAGCTATGATGTTCAACTATGGCATTATTTCCCAAGGCCTGGGAGATTCCATTCAAAGTCCCCAAATTCTGTTCATGTTTTCAGCATATGAAAAACAATTCAATAATTTTATAAAAACAATTCAATAATTATAGGATGCTGGTAACAGCTATGCCTCACTTAGGAATCATCATAAGTGCCTATTTTAGATTTCTGTTCATAGTTCCTAAGAATGCACAGCTATGGTGCTATTACTTTCCATAGAAATGTATTTCTCTCCCCAAATTTGATGATAATAATTTGATTTGTTATACTGAGAACTCACAGAAATATGACTGGCTTAGTCTCCCTTCTAGGATGTTCAGTTCACTCTTTTGATATGTGGTAAGCTCAGCTCTTCAAATTGTCTCCTTGGATAAAAGGTTTATTTATTCAACAGACACCTGCCATATGCCAAAAATTTCACGTACCAGGTCTAATTTGATCCTCATGACACTACAAGATATAGGAATCCCTGCTTTATAAATGAGGAAATTTTCTCATTTCCTCTTTTCAGGATTCTGAAAAGTTTTAAGAAACTCAGTCACAATCTCACAACTAACCAGATATGTTGGCTCCAAAGGCTGGGTTTTTCCAGTACACTGGGCTGGCCTTGAGACCAGAGGTCGTATGCTGGCTGTCCAGGGTCAGGGAAGGCTCCTTGAAGGTGGTGCCAGCATAGGGAGCTGTTTTAAGATCAGGGTGGTAGAAGCTTTCAGAGCAATCTGTGGGAAAAAGTATTAAGGATCAAATGCTTATGGAAAATACATAGAAATACAATACGCATATAGCATCCTTGGCACCTGAAATCATAATACTAGAAAGCAGTCAATTTCAATCATTGTTTCACAGCTCGGGATCACTTTCTACATGTCCATCCCTGTTCTAGGTGCCAAGGATGGAACTAGAACTAAAATAATCCCTGTCGTAGCACTGTTGACAGCAGTGAGATAAGGCTTCTCCTTTCTTCCCACATTTACTCATATGTCCCTCTCCCTGGAACCCCAGAAGAGCCTCCAGGAGACCAGACTCAAGCCTGCGGACATGTTCTGGTCAGTGGAGGACCCTGGGCAGCAAAGCTGTGTGGAAGGCAGTGCTGGCAGAGTCTGTCTCAGGTGGGTGGGAGGCACTAGCTGGCAGGCAGTTCCAGGGAGGTTGCTGGGAAGTAGCCCACTTACATCTGCATGGCTTCAGCCTATCCCTGGAGCCTTCATTCAGAGACTGGCTGTCGTCCTGATCTCAGGCCTCCCTCACACACCTGCAGCTGCCCATACCACTGCGCGCACCTCAACTGGGTGCAAGCCAGCCTCCATGCTGTCACCCTATTGGAGAGAGCTCTTCAGAGAAAAGGCTCCTTAGCCCTCTCTCCCGAGGCTCACACAGGCCGGGGTGCAGGAAGGCTCAGTCCTAGGATGGAGGCAGAAGTGGGCCTTGGAGCCAAAGGGCTCAGAGAGGATGGTGAAAGGGAGCTCCCAGATAAGTGCCGAGGACCTTCTGGAAAGAAAACCGGTGGGGCCCCGGGTGTTGTCGGACTCGGAGGTGGATAGGCAGCTGGGATTTCACTGACAGGGCCTTCGTATTTCTCCCTTTAAGCCTGACTGGCTTCCACACACCAGCCTTCTAAGTCAGTGGGGCTCGTAAACAAGCAAGTCGGCCTGAATTTGATTTCCAGGTTTGTGTTGTTTCACCAGCAAAGTGTGTTCATGAAAACAGACTTTGAAAAAGCATGTTTTCCTCTCCAGGCCCTGGTGATCTTTACTTCTTATACAGCTCCAAATACATGTCCATCTTACTCAACTGGTTGGTCCTCACAAACATTTGCACATCCCAGGCTTTATGAGAATATTGCGGGATTGGGGCGCAAAAAGCAGGAGTCACTGACATCTCCCTGTTTGCTAGCCCCAATATAGCCCCATGCCCTGCTCTGCCGAGCCTGCCTCCAGCAGCCTTTATTCATCCAGCTTTTCTGCACCCACTGCTATGGTTCAAGGGTGAGTGTTGGCAAAATTTTCCTATGAAGAGCCAGAGAGCAAACATTTCGCTTTGCAGGCCACGTGGTCCGTTCTCAGCCACTGAGCTCTGAGGTGGGGCAAAGGCAGCCCTAGACAATGAGTCAGCGAAAGAGGGTGACTGGGTTCCAATAAAGCTTTATTCACAGACACTGACATGTAAATGCATATGACTGCCATGAGCCATAAAACACTATTCTCTCTCTCATTTTTTCTCAACCGTTTAAAAATGAAAACATCCTTTGTAGCTCACAAACTATATAAAAACAGGTGATGGGCCAGATATAACTCATGAGCCATAGTTTGCTGACCCCTTGCTGTGGGTTTAGTTGTGTTCATGCAGAGTCTTAAGGCCCAGCACCTCGAAGTGTGGCCTGACTTGGAGATGGGATCGCTGCAGAGGGAATCAAGTTGCAATGAGGTCTTATGGTGGGCCCTAACCCAACACCATTATGTTTCCCAACACCATTATGTTTATATTTATAAAAAGGGGAAGTTTGAGCACAGACATGAACAGAGGAAGATGGTGTGAAGACACATGGAGAAGTTGGCCACCAAGAAACCAAGGAACATCTGTGGCTACCCGAAGCGAGGAAAGAAACCTAGAACAGAGCTTCCCTTGCATTCTTCAGAGAGAGCCACACCTGCTGACTTTGATCTCAGCTTTCTGTCCTCCAGAACTGTGAGACAATAACTTTCTGTTTGTGGTACTTTGCTAGGTAGCCCCAGCAAACACTACCCTGGCCTGACAAAGCCTTGTCATCTCTTCTCTCACCTCAGCGAGGCCCTAATTGCCTGGCAGCTTGTACCACTTCTGCTTCTGGCCCTTCCCCACCATCCCCACCATCCACTCTCTACCCAATGGTGAGAGTGGTCTTTTTAAAGTCAGGTCCCTCTCTGTCTTAGACCTTCTCAGCGACTTCCCATTAAGCTTAGGTCAATAAAGTCCCACTACTCCTCCCTCAAGCCCTCCTGCCATGGACACTGCCCAGAGCTGCAATTAAAGTATTTACGACTGTGTCTCTGAGCAGTGGCAGTTTCATAGCCAATGAGGTTTACCCGAGGCGTGATTATTGCTAATTGAAAAAAATGGGACTCTGTATGAAGGCAAATGCAATCCGGGCTGGACTTGTTATATATTCACGGTTACTACATTCACCTTTTTCTCCTGATTTTAAAAGAAGTTAAATTACACTGTTTTTGGGGGCTGTGGGCCTGATCAGGTGGTGCCCTGTCAGTCCCCTGTCTCAAGGTGAGGCTGGAAGGGGACAAGAGAGGGACTTAAGTCCCCAACATCTCCTGCACCACTTCAACTAAACATACAACCCAGGTTAAAACAGGGCTTCTGGATCTGCAAAAGCAGTTTGGGGACAAGTTTCTACTCCTCTTCCAACCCAGTTATGGCCCCTGAGTCACTCCTAGCAGTGCCACCCAGAGGGGGATTGTTTCGTAAAAATAGGGGGTCCATCCAGCAAGGGTAAGCAGGCTACAACCTTCACATAGCATTTGAAGGTAAGTGCAGACCCCGTTCCTCCTACCCCAAACGGAAATTCTCCAGGTGCAGGGCTAGATGGCTGCTGCCACCCTGTCTCACTGCTGCCTGGTTCACTTCCACTGCCCATCAGCTCTCGGAGATCATTACCTTCGGAAGGCCAGCCCTGATTGCCCCTCATGCCCAGTAGGTTAAGGAATTAGATTATGTGGCACTTAATACCGTTTCTAATTACAGATTTGTTTTAATGAGTATTTGATTGATGTCATCCCCTCCTCCAGGCTGTAAATTCTATGATGTTGGGTTCTGTCTCAATTTGCTCAGCAGTATAATCCCAGGGCCCAGCACCGTGCCTGGAATTCAGTACACGTGGCATAAATGGAGGCATGAAAAATATTTATAATTCCTGAAATTCTACTTAAAGAGATTCAGTCTTTTGAATCTTAAAGGCTTTCCATCTCTTTAAAATACAAATATATAGTGGTTATTAGTTAACAGAGGAAATGCACTCAGAATGGGCTCAGACATGGCTTCCTGGGACCAGCAACCACCCCTGAGACCAGCCCTGGACTCATACATGGTGACATAGCATTACCTTCATGAGAATTAGTCCAGGGCTTCGCAGAGTGTTTTTAAAGACTCTCCTCTTATTTTTGACCTCCTTGTAGGGCCTGCAGATAAAAAGGACCTGGGCTTCAGAGGCTATGTGATCCTATACTATTTTTATTACATTTAGTAATCAAAAGTTAATCTGAGCAAGAAAATGGAGAAATCTGCCAAGAATAATTCTATACTCACAGGGTGGGCACCACAATCTGACAGCCCTGTTGCAGGAGCACCAATGCTCATTAACTATTTTCCACTGGGAGTTCAGCTCCCACTCACATCTTGTTCTGTCTCCCAGCTGTTCCTTCGCTGAGCCTCTGATCCAATAGCACTTCTTGCCCTCTCCCTCTAATTTCCTGACACTTCTTCCCTTCCTTGCCAGATTTTATCTAACTTTTCTGTAGATTTCTGTAGCTAACTACATTCAGTATTCAAGTAGTTGCATGTTCATTAAAAAGATCTTCAACTTATATTCTTTGCCAGATGTAAAGTACACTGGGAGGGGATCAGGAACCAGCAAGAGCCTGGAAAAAGAAAATCCATCGTTCTAACCTCTCAATATAAAATTAATCCATTAGCTCACCTCTGAGTTGTGATTTTTAGTGTAGTGTCAACTGCTTAAAACACACTTTCCTTGTTAGTTGGCTTCTTAAAATTCTAGTTCTGGGATCCGTGAAATTCATGCATCCATCATCAAGGGAGTAACCGTGTTTAGAAGTTGAATCTTGCTTTATGCTTTCACACTGATATTTGAACACTGTAGCTTCATTTTTCTGGATTTTATTAGTGTATAATTGTGCTTTCCCTCTTGCTATTATCATCATGATATTCATTCAGTATAGATGGACATGCCCTTTGATCAGGTGCAAATCATTTTCCCCCTCTTTTTAAGTACAACTTATATTCACCATTCTATTTTTTTTCTTTTATCAGAATTCCACCCTGAAGAGAAACATTCAAATGCAGGCTCAGTCCTTTATAAGCAAGTCAAGTCCTGTTTGGTGTAAATGTAACTTATTATCAGCAGCATTAAGGAAAATAATACCTTGGTTGTCAGCAGCCATTTACAGGTAAATTAATTATTTATTATTAATCCCCTAAAGTATCAAGGTCCTGTTCTGAGGAAAGGCAAGAAATCTAATTAAAATTAACTATATGACAAGACTAGCATTTCCTGTGAACAGTAAATATTTAAATGGTTTTGGAGCCACTGATGATGGAGAAGGGATGGCTTCAAATTTCAAAGTTAAGACAATAATATCTAACCTGAGGGAAAAGAGAAGAGAAAGGGCACTTATTTTGGGTGTTTTGTTTCTACCACCTTTATGGGGACTTCCATTTGTTCACTTATTATGTAAAAAAATCACTGTTGAGTGGCTTCCATGTGCTAGGCAAGGGGCTAGATACTGTGGCAGCTTCTATCCCCACCTAAATGCTAGGGGCTAAGGTCTAATAGGAGAATGAGGACAAGTCTGCAGATCACCATGCTACCAGACCACTTCTCATGCATGCAGTGGTGCTGGGAGTGCAAAGGAAAGTGGTCATTTCTGAGATGATCAAGAAGATGTTGAATTAGAACCAGGCCATGAAGGAGGGCGTAGTAGTCTTCTATTGCTGCCCTAACAAATTCCACCCACTTAGTGGCTCGAAGCAACGTAAATTTATTAAGTTACAGTTCTGGAGGCCTGAAACCCAACACAGATCTCACTGGGTAAAAAACAAGGATGCATTCCTTTCCAGAGACTCTAGGGGAGAGTCTGTTTCCTTTCCATTTGGGTTATTAAAGGAATACAGTACTTTGAGGTTGTAGGATGATGCCTGTTTTTTTGATGGTTATAAATTGAGGGCTTTTCAGACCTTCAAGAGGCCACTGCATTTCTTGGAGTCTGGCCCCTTTGCCCATCTTCAAAGTCAGCAGCAGGTCCAGTCCTTCTCACATTGCCATCTCTCTAACCTCCTCTTCTGCCTTCTTCTGCTCCTAAGGACCCTTTTGATGACATTGAATAATACAAAATAGTCTCCCCATCTCAATGTCTGTAACTTAATCACAACTGCAATGTACCTTTTGCCATTTAAGGTGACATATTCACAGGTTCCAGGCAGTAAGGGGTGAACATCTTTCGGGACATTTTTCTGCCTACCACAAATGGGTAGGATTTCAATCAGGAGTGGAGTTGGGGAGAATACATCCATGCTTGGAGAGGTATGAACAGGATGTGGAGACCAATCTAATGCAGAAAATAGCTGTTTTGTTTGCCTGGAAGTGTAGGATATATACACCTATATAAAGAGTGGAAGAGAATGCCAGAACTACATTTTTCCCTACTTTATCATGAGGAATGTCGACTATCAAAGAATCTCTCAGCTTTATTCAGAGGCACTGGGAAACTCCTGAAGATTTTGAGCAGGCTGTAGTTTAGGAGAACTAACCTGACATACAGTTGTGTAGAAAGGGTGCAAAAAAGGAGAAAATGAAAGTGGGGGTCCATTTAGGCCGTTGTATTACTCTGAAAATGAAAGGAAGTGGCAACGCTGTGATTTTCTCTTCAAGATCAACTCTTCCCTGTGCTGTAGATGGTATCTTCTGGCCTAAGGATGGTAAAGTAATAAATGTATGTGTCCTTAAGTCACAAGTTTTGTGGTAATTTGTTACAATAGCATTGGAGCTATCCCATTAAAAATTAGCCTTCCTTTGAGCCTTCATTCTCCTCTACCTATGACTTTATCATTTCTTCCCCTTTGCAACTATACGTCTGAGTCTTCTTTGTTATTTGCTACCTTACTCATCATGAATTCCTCCCATTTAGCTTCTACTCTCACCAACCTACCAGTAGAACTCTTTGCTAAGGCTCCAGTGACTGCCATATCTTTAAATCCAACTGACAGTTTCCAGCTATCATTTGGCTTGACTTTTTAGTACCATATATCTTTGTTGATTCCTCCCTTTTGAAGCATTCTTCCCTCTGTTTCTGTGTAACCACCTTTCTCTCTAGCTCTCTGGCAGGCTCTCTGGCTCCTGTGCAGGTGCACCCTCTTCAACTTCACCGTTAAATGCTGCATTTCCTCAGCATTGAAGTCCACTCCTTCGCTCCCTCTGTACTGTCACCTAGCCAAATTCCTCCATACCTTCAGCCTCAGTGACCACATGGAGAACTTGCAGGCAACTCAAAGTATATTTCCTGATCAGATTTCTTCTGAGCTACAAATCACTGCCTACGAAGGTCTTCATAGCATCTCCATTCACTCTACTCCATCTCAAAGGGCAACTTCAAAAGCAAATTTGTGATCTCAGTTCAGGGGACAGCACCTGTTGTAGACTAGAAAGCAGCCACATGCACCCATTGTAGGCTGGACAGCACTCTTATGCACCCATTTTAGACTAGAGGTCCAGGAGCGATGCCCTTGTCCCTCGATTCGTGCAGCCAGTCTATCACTGGGATCGGAAAGTTTTACTGTTGCTATTTCTCCAAGCCCACTGCAACCATCCCAGCTGAAGCTGTATCATCTCTCTCCTCAACTACTATAGCATTCTGATCACCATCTTCCCCTCCTTCCTCTCAGCTCCTATTCATTCTACATATGACAGCCTAAGTGATTTTTTGGAGACACATCAGATCATATCATTCCTCTCTTTATGACCTTTTCTTGACTTCCTATTGTTCTGAGCAGAAAGACTAAAATACCTATAGTTAATCAGGAGGCTTTCTCCCTCCTCATCTGCTGTCTTTCACCCTCTTCTCCATTCTAATCCCCATAATCTCTTTTAGTGTCCAAACGCTACATCTGGTTTCTGCCCCTAAGGAGGGTTGCACCTGCGCTCCTCACTCTTGGAATACTCCCCCTCTTCATCTTGTTAATTTCTTTTCCTCTTTTGCATCCCAGCAAAAATGCTTCCTGATTTCTTAGACCAGGTCACATGGCTCTCACTATTATAAGCTCTCCCTGGAAGTTGTGTGTTTTCCTTGTAGTATTAATTACAATCCAAATTTTCCATTGGTTTGTGACATTATCTGATTATCACTCACCTCTCCTACTAGCCCCCATATCTTCTGTCTCTACTAGAGCTCAGTTTAATTTTCTCTCACTCTGTGATATCTCCCAAATATTTTTTAGCTCCTCACTTCTCCTAAACATTAAAGGGACAATACGCAATCCCAGAGCTATACCGTCTGATCTCCCCAACTTCTGTTTACTCATGTGCCTATTTCTCTAACATTCTCTCTGCATGCCTTAAATACCAGGCTTCCCCATGACTTGTTGCTGCCCTTTCCCCTTCCAAGTATCTGTACCTCAAACTGTGGTTCTTCCTCTCACGTAGTCTTTCAGAAGGGTATTAGCTCTGGTGCATTTTTCAAGTTCCAAGCCCAAACCCAGAAACTCTTCTTGTCCTGGGGTTACTGGCTCTCAAATAAAATGCTGTATTTATTTACCTGATTTTTCCCCTAGTATCAAAATTGTTTTCATTATTGTAAAAAATAAGCATTTGTACACTTAAAAATGATTAAAATGAAAATTGCGTTACATATATTTCCCAATTAAAAAATAAAATAATTTCTAAAAGAATCCTAGTAATGGAATCTAAAGGCTTTAAAACAACAACAACAAAAATAACAAGCCCTGGCCGTTGTGGCTCAGTTGGTTGGAGCGTCACCCTGTAGTGAAAGGTTGTAGGTTCAATTCCTGGTCTGGGCACATACCTAGGTTGTGGATTTGGTCCCCCATTGGGGTGTGTGTGAGAGGTAACAGATCAATGTTTCTCTCTCACATCGATGGTTCTCCCCCCCTCTCTCCCTCCCTTCCCCTCTCTCTAAAATCAATGAGCATGTCCTCAGGTAAAGATTAAAAATAAATAAATAAATAAATAAATAATACAAGATAGTCAATGACAAAGACAACAGAAACAAAAATAAACAAAAGACAAAAAAACAAGATAGAAAACATTTCTGTTTTCTGAAAACATCTACTGCCTATTAGTTTATTACCCTCTGAAAAATAACAATAATCCACTTTTCTATAAGTCTGACTCCCAATAATATAAATCTTTTGGGAAATGTTTGGGAACTGAAGAAGCAAAAGGTTTTTTATTGGTTGAAATAGCCATCAGTGGTGAGTGGGGTCCCTGTGCTTATAGCCCCAGCCTCTCCTCTGCTCTGACTGGTACTAGAGATACAGTCTTTAAGCTGCCCTCTTCCTCACTCCACAAAGACCACTCCTCTTCCCTCAGACAACGTATAAAGGGATATATTTTGTTCCAGTTTCCTTATTTGTAAGTGTATCATAATCCACATTTTTTTGAGATTCCCTTTAGGAAGCCCATAATTCAGCGTTTCTAAGCTCTGGAGTTAAATCTACCAACGTTCAAATCCCAGCTCTTTGATTTGGGGTAAGTTACTCAGACCGATTGTGTGTTAGGGTCCTCTTCTGTGAAATGGGATTAATAGCATGGTTGTCTAGAGGATTAAATGAGACAGTACACAAGTTTATGGCAACATCTGGGATTTAGTTAGGAAACACACCCACACGCATATACACAGTATCTTAATCAATTAATTTATACACTGCAACATTGCCACTACTATAGGCTTTATGCTCACCTGGCCTTGTGTTCTCTCCCCTTCTCAGCTGGATGCATTATGTGGATGTACTTATTTACCTGATTTTTTAATTTAAACATAATTTTTGTTGTTAACTATTCTATAGTGGAAGCATCAGGAGTTAAAAGACAAAAATCACCCAGAATCACTATACCCCTTTTATTTATTCACTCATTTACTTAAAGATTTTATTTATTAATTTATTATTTTTAGAGAGAGGGGAAGGGAGAGGGAGAGACACATCCATCTGTTGCCTCTTGTATGTGCTTTGTTCGAGGACTGAACCAGCAGCCCAGGCATGTGCCCTGACTAGGAATCGAATCAGTGAACTTTAGCTTTGCAGGATGATGGCCAACCCACTGTGCCACATTGGTCAAGGCTCACTACACCCATTTTAACATTTGGCTGCATATTCTTCTGGACTTTATACATATATATATATATATAGAGAGAGAGAGAGAGAGAGAGATACATATTTTTCACAATATTTGATAGTCAGTTGCTTTTCTTCCTTGGACACATCTACAAGACTGTAAGATCCAACAGGGAATAAATCATGTACTTTTGCTCACCATGATATCCCCAGTGCCTGGTATAGCCCCTGGCTCATAGCAGGCTCTCACAAAATTAAAAAACAAAAAACCCAAAGAAAGGAAGGACATCATACCAATAAACACTTATTCACAAAATCATTAATCCCAATAGTTTTCTATATAGGTGTGTCACCATTTCCCCAAGCAAGCCTCTAAACCTGTTTCCAATTTGTCTTATATGTATTTGAAAAATTTAAAAAGGTGTTTTAAATAAACACACAAAGAGCCCTGGTTGGTGTGGCTCAGTGGATTGAGTGCCAGCCTGCAAAACAAAGGGCTGTGGGTTCGATTCCCAGTCAGGGCACATGCCTGGGTTGCTGGCCAGGTCCCCAGTAGGGGGCGGGCGAGAGGCAACCACACGTTGATGTTTCTCTCTCCCTCCCATGCCTTCTCTCTAGAAATAAAATCTTAAAAAAAAAAACAACAAAATGCACAAAGAATAACAGCACACATTATTAAACCTAGCCAACCAGAATCAGTTTTGCTTCATTTTTTGGATAAAACAAATAAAGCATTGAAGATAAAATAGAAGTCTGAATTTTTCTCTCCTCAGTCTAATTTCCTTTCGTTCTACATGGCCAATAGCTGTTACGGATTTGGTGTGTACTCTTTTAGTCATGCTGATTAATATGGGTTCTGTGGGACTTTATTTATAAATATGGTATCATAATGTATATCTAGTTCTGCAACTTGCTTTTTTCTACTCTGCAATGATTTTGAATTTTATCTACAATCATTTACCCTTTGAAAAATACCGAGCTATTTTATGTGTTTCATTTGAATATCTACCTTTTATTTTCCTACTGTTCCCTGCTGTTGGACATTTAGGTTCCTCCTGTGTTATTTTTTACTATTGCAAACAATGCTATTATGCTCACTGCCATTACAATATTTTATTAAGTGTTTTACATATACATTTTAAAGTCCATTAAATTCCTTGTATTTACAATATTTCATTTGACAAATTAAAAAATATGTTTACACCTTTGTTTATGTAATGTTTTATTTACACTAATCATGCTATGTTTACACTTTTACAGGGGTAGGACCTGTAGGTACACACAAGGGAAGACTGGCAGCCTGTCCTGTGGCTTGGGATGGGGAGGAGGGAGTGAAGGGGGTGGAGAAAGCACACTCAGTATGTGAGGGGTAGGTACACAGATGAGTGCAAGGGGGAATCCATTACAGAACATTCCCTGGGGGCTTGTTCTACTCCCAATACCGTGCAGGATGCTTGGGTATAGTACAGGATAAGACTGAAAGATGAAATTCAAATCTAAACTCTGCGATAATGATGTAATAATCCGAGCTCAAAGAAGAGAGCAAACAGGAGGGAAGTTCGAGGAGGCTCCCTGGAAAAGCAAAGGCCGAGGCGGGGCTGAAAATCTAGGTGGGTTTTGGGGAGAAAGGAGGGCTTGATGGACCGACCACCAGGCACTGGAAAGGTGGTTCAAATCGTCCGTAGGTAATGACCTTCACCAGTGTTTTTCGAGATTGTCATTTAAACATTGCGCAAGAGTTAATGAAAAAAGAAATTGAGTTGGCTTTTAAAATGATAGGAGCCCTCAGCATCAGGAGCCACAGTGTAACGTTAGGTTGAGGTTTCGGTGTTCTGTGTTATTTGTGTTCCCCGCCCCTGCATACGTCCTGGTACAAATTCCATCGTCCCTAGTGCAAAGGCAGCCCGGCAGCTGAGATGTCACTTGCTGGCGAATATCACTACACCTTTGTGTACATCATACAATACTTCTTGTGCACAAAACGCTCAAGGTACCGGGTGCGATTAAGTTAAACTGATTGAATTTGGGCGTTTATCTGACGTCCTTCTCTGTGACTTGATCTCCTGACCTGGAAACTGTGTGTCCCCGCTCTGCGCTCACTTTCGGTGGCTGATACCAACTTGGTGGCTCCCTCACGCCTGTTAATTTCTTGTCCGCCTCGAGGCTGGGGTGAGACGCTCGAGAGGACAGTGGCCTGAGGTACAATGACCAACTCGTACTGAGCGCCGCGCGGGCCAGGCGGGCGGGGACAGTGCCGGGCCGCAGGTGGCGGCGGGACCAGGAAGCGAGGGCGGGGCGGGCCAAGCGTGACGCGCGGTCACGTGACGACCGTGGAATGCCAACAATGTAGCGAATGTCCCACTTGGGTCTGCGCGTCGGAGCGGCAGCACGAGTACCCGGGAAGATGGAGCCGCCGCCGTCCGCGCCGCCACCCGGGGCGCCCGGGTCCCCGCGGGGCCACCAGCCGTTGCCGTCACTGGCGCCCGGTCCCCCGGTGCGCGAGGCCTCAGAGCCACGGACGAGGGCGCCCCCACGGCGGTAGACGGCGCCGAGGTGAGGCGGGCAGGTCGGGGCTGGGAAGTTGTGCGCTGGGGTGTTGTCCGAAGCTGCCGCCGCTTCGTCGTGGTCGCGGTCGCCGTCGCGGGCCCGAGTCGGCAGCCGGGCAGTTGGGGCGGGCGGCGCCGCTTTGTTGCGCGGGGCGGGCCTGCAAAGGACGGCGTCCGAGCGGGGCCCGCCTCCACTGAAGTCCGGGACGCGTTCCTTCCTTAGGCAGCGCCGTCGCACGTCCCCCCGCCCCCCATGCCGGGGCCGCGACGTCGCACGTCCCCTCCCCCCTCGGGCCGCGCCGTCGCTCGACCCCTCCCCCTCCCCCTGAGGCCGCGCCGTCTGAGCCCCTTCCCTTGCCCCCTCCCTGAGGGCCGCGCGGGCGCCAAGAGTATTCCGTTCTCAAGGCCGCGGCCCGGGTTCCGGGTCACCCGCGGGCGCCAGGGACTCCAGGCTAGTCTCTGACGCGGGCCGTATGCGACTTAACCCGCGGGACTCGGGAGGGCGGTCTCTGCTGTGCTCACAGTGTCCCCTGCGCTTCCCTTCGTGCCTCATCTGGAACGGTAGGAATGGCGTTCCAGTCGGCGACGTGCTCGCGTGCACGGACCCGACTGTTGTGCTGGTCCCACGTGCCAGTGCCCGGGACGGTGGACACACCTGCCAGCACCGAGTAGGGTGCTGGTCCTCTGGCTGCCGGCCGTGCGCTCCGAGACCCTCCAGTGACAAGTCCTCTCTTGCTGGGACAGCCGTGGAAGGACACGTTGTTTGTGGATCTGCTTATGTTGACAAAGTTTTAAACGAGAACTTTGGCGTTTTCACCCACATATGGGACATAAGTGAGAGTGTTCTGAATGTCACAGGAATCCTGACTTCTTACAGTGGTTTAACTGTCACTTCTAAGCCACAGGTCCGTTCAGCAGTAAAACCCAAGCGCCCAACGGTGCTCTTCCCAGAGCAGTCAGCCAATATGTACATTTTAAAAGGAGAGTTGGCGCACATTTTACCAAGAAACTTGAATGTACTGTAATTTGAATGAAAAGTCACAAAATATATGTGATCGTCACACAGGCATTCTCTTGAAATTTTTACTTAGTAATTGAGGAGCCTTCTTTAGTAATGGAGAAGTAACTAACTGGTGGCTGACTATTAGGAAATTTTGTGAACTCTCTGCTTTAGTCCCTGCGTGATGTATCACTGTTTCTGAGTGCCAAATCAAAAGACTAAGCAGTTTTATCTTTCATGTTTTTTCTTTAGCAACTGTGATAAAAAGGTAGAAACGGAAACATCTTCCAAAATAAGAATGCAAAGACTGTTTAACAAAGTCTGTTTTAAGTTATAATTAACAAGATGCTGTGTTACCCTCATGCAATCCGTCTCATTATCCAGGTTATATAGAGTACTGTTTAATGAATAAATCAGCATGCCTTTCAATTAAAGATGCTGAATATATTAATAAATCTCCAAATGTCAAGCAATATAAAGTGGTATCTGAGCAGAAGACGTCATGCAAAATTACTACAGAGAATTACTAGAATCATGGCATTTTGGAATTGGAAGGGACTCTTCTAGCCTCTCTATCTAGTTTGAAATGAAGGGTCCTGCAGAAGTAACGCTTGCTTGAGTGTGGTTGGTTGGGAAATAATATGGGTGTACTAATTTATAGTTTTAATTTGAACATTTCACCTAAAATGTCATATGGTGTGCTTGAGTGTGATACTGTTATGTTACAGAATTACATGCTTATGATTTTGTAGTAAAAGATTTTGTAATAAAAGGGCGTTATTTGTGCTGGACCCTGTAGTTTGACTCAAGTGTAAATTGGAGCTGTACACATTTCTTAGCAAATCACAGGGTTGGTGGGAGGGACTTTCCTTTGGTGGGCGGGGAATGTTTTTACAATAAGATGCCTTGTTATTTTAAATGCTGTATTGTAAATTGCCAGCCGTGGGCTCCTAAATCCCGCTCTTCGTGAGTGTATGTGTGTGTGTGCGTGTGTGTGTGCGCGTGTGTGCGTGCGTGCGTGTGCGTGCGCTCGCGCGCGCAGGGCGGGGTGGGGGGGAAGTGTTGAAGCTGATAAATTGGCTGTAAACACACAGGAAGGATTTGGGGAAGCTTTGCGGGGATGGGGTGGGGGAGGGTGTTCTGCTTTGTACTGGAAAATCCAGACCAGCAGTTTTTTTTGAAAAGCAGCTTTTCGTTTGTTGTCATAATAATGTGAAACTTCTAAAAAGTATTCCATACAGACTTTTTAAAAATTGTGGGCTTCAAATACAGAAGATAATTTACTTTGTAAATCTGTGACAAGGATCAAAATATCGTAATTGACAGAATGAAGCGTTGAGCTTGATAACCCCTACGGTGACTAACTTCCAGCTCAAAAAGTTCTCTGAATTTCTTTCCTTTTCAAAAAGCCTATTGCTTAGTAATTTCTCTCAAGAGAACTGGGCCTACAAGTTGCACGGGTCGGGGGGGTTACCATCCCATTGTATGCTGGGTGGGTGCAGCCCATGAAGTGGGGCTTTATTACATAGAGCACCTACCTATGCGTGGCTCCCTGAGTTTGAAGGTAGCTAGCTTGGACCACTAGTTTCATTACTAGTCAGCTGGTTTCTCAGTACTTTGAAGGCTAATGTTATCTGATTTATAGCTTGATTTTGAAAGTATTACTAAAACAAGAAAATGTTGGAAATAATGGTTATCATGTCAAAATTAGAATGGAAATTTGACATTACTTACTGTTTGACATATATGAAAACTTTATGATGCTTACCATCTAGACCATGCCAACTTCACTGTGACAGGTGATTTTAAGTTAATTGTGTGCCTTGGTGGCTCAGCTGGTTAGAGCATCATCCCGTATGCCAAAAAGGTTTCCGGTTCTGTCCCTGGTTGGGGGCATATGGAAGGTGACCAATTGATGTTTCTCTCTCACACTGATGTTTCTTTCTGTAAAATCAATAAACATATCCTTGGGTGAGGACTAAAAAAAAATTGTTAATTGCATACTTTTTGTTTGTGTGCTAATATTTGACATTCATAGGAATTTTTCTGGAGGACAAATGAAAATCTTGTATTTAGTATCAGCAGTTTGTACTTATTGTTAATTAATGGGTACAATATTGTGGCAAAGGCAGATCTTAAAGCCTCTAAGTTAGTTAGTATGGTAAAGATCTTCTTAAGAATGAACGTTGGCTTTTGAATGGAGTGGGCCTCCCTTTGGAACATAGGCTCACTGCCTCCAGGCAGATTACCTTGAGCAAGAATGCTAAGGACCAACATGGTCTATTACTAATTAACTCCATCATACCTCATGAGTCTCCACTGTTTTCATTAAATGGACCCAAATAGTACCTGCTCACTCCCCATGCATTATTTGCCTGTTTGTTTTCCTCTTCTGTTTGAGCCTTTTCACAGGAAGTTCCAGATTCCAAGAATAACTTCACACTTCATCCAGCCATCTCTTTAGCTTTTCCAATTTTGGAGAAACGCTCCTCTCTCTAGGTTTTCTCCAAATAGACACATACCTTTGGAAAGTCACAGTATTGCTTCTGTGTTCTGACTCCCTACCTGAGGTATACCCGAAACTTGGGGGGCAAGGGTACACAGGAGGCAGGGCTTTCTCAAAGACTGAAAAACCACTTCTGCTGGGGAATGGAGTGGGATACAAGGAGACCCATCCTGCACCCATTATCATGTGGATATCACATACAAAGCTAGAAGAGGATGTGGTGGTTTGGTGGTTTGCTTTTCCCCTAGATTGTAAGCTTTATTTAGAGGTGAGACCTGTTCTATCTGTGTGAGACCTCATAATGTCTAGCAGAGTATTTGACACACACATGGCACTTCTAAGCACACTGCAATGACACTCTTTTTTGGAGAGTTTTCCTGGATTCTTAGAGGAATGTAATCACTGATGTCCTCAGAGATCCTCATTATGAGGGTTAGCCCTTGTGTGGTTTCAGGGCCTGGACAGTCTTGGGAGGTGCATTAGTCTGTGAAACTACAAGACATTGGAATTTTAAAACTGTAACACAACTCACAGGACAAAAAACACCTCGTTTTCAACTTATGATTCTGACAGTCCAGCATCTGGCTGGAGTCCTGGCTTGTGTGCCTGATTTAGTTTCATCTTTGCTAGGTAATTATAGTAAGAATATGATTTAAAGAATACCTGGAATTTTAGGTCCAAGAAGTTCTGTTTTTAAAAATGCCAGGGGGCCCTTGTTGGTGTGGCTCAGTGGATTGAGCGCTGGCCTGTGAACCAAAGGGTTGCCGGTTCGATTCCCAGTCAGGGCGCATGCCTGGGTTGCTGGCCAGGTCCCCAGTATGGGACATGCAAGAGGCAACCACACATTGATATTTCTCTCCCTCTGTTTCTCCCTCCTTGCCCCCCTCTAAAAATAAATAACATTAAAAAAAATGCCAGTGGGTTCATTAGTGCAGGTCCCATGAGACACAAGTTTGGTTGGTTCCTTGATTGGTGCTTGATGTATGTTGGCAGCCAGTGTGGGTTCGTGAAGCACTAGGGGAAATGACAGTAAAAATTCTTGAACGTTCGATAGTAATTTTCTAGAATGGGATCGAGAATTGGGGTTGGGTTGGGTAGGGCCACATTAAGGGATACTTAACATATTGCTCTGGCTTTTTTTTGGGGGGGGGGGGGGGGGCGCATGCCACCTATATTAAGAGTAGGATTTAGTACTCGTCTCAGCTCCAGATTTGAAAATGAGGTGTTTTTTGTTCTGTGAGTTGTGTTACAGTGTTAAAATTCCAATGTCTTGTAGTTTCTTTTAAAGTGTATTTAAATTAGTTGGTGATGTCAAAGAAATGTCCAAAGTTAGATTTATTTTGCTTGAAACACCCATTTTTTAAACTTCATATCAATGAGGCCTTAGGGTCATATTTATAAAATTTGTGATGAGAGAAAATATCCATATGTTACCTTTTATAAAATGATACAATAGTGTGTCAGAGTGGCTCATTTCCAGCTGCAGTCTCAATTTGACTGATGAGTAGTCTCATGAAAAATCTTTCAGAAGTTTGTAATTGTGTCATGAAAGCCACCGTCTTAAAACTAAAGTCTAAAAACAAGGTCTCAAACTGAGAAAATACTTTCATTCTTTGTGAGACCAAGGAAAGTTTCATCCTTTCCAAATGATTTGGGCAAGAGCACAGTTTGCCCATAGGTGCTGTTTTACATATTCACTTAAAAGGGCAGAGATAGTACCTTTGGTATTCCTATAAGACTGGAGGGAGATGGCAAGAAAATGAGAACAGGGCATGGTGTCCTCTTCTACCCTCCACACAAGGAGCCCTCCCACTTGTGGGTTTGAGGGGTGTCACTGAATAATTCTTCCAACTTTTCTGTAGGTTTGAAATTTTTTATTATAAAGTGTTGTTGGAAGGTGGGGGGGACACCAGGACATCTGATCTGGATTCTGTTTAGGGGAGCATGCACTTGGTATTTCTCAGTTCAGGCATAAACACAGACATCAGCACAGAAATGTGTCACCTGTGCTGGTTGGCTTTATAACTGGAATGTCTGTGGGACATATGGGCTACAAGAGTGGGGCTCAGTGGAAGCCTGTCCCCACTGTGTATCTCAGTGTCCTGGCATGGAGGTGACACTGTGCTCGAGAGGGCGTGTGCGGTGCTACACAGTTAGACTTCACCCTGCTAGAGGACTCTGCACCCAGCCCCAAAGTCTAGTCTTTTCATTGTGTAGCCAATTTTCTAGAGGAAACCATTCAAACACTGGTTAGCTAAATGTGCATAGTTGGGCAATTTTTTTGCATTTTTTTAATCAAGGTAAAATATACATAATATTGATTGATTATTTTAACCATTTATAAGTGTGCCGTTCACTGACATGAAGTATATTCATATTGTTTTTGCAATATCACTATGCTCTATACTTAAAACATTTCTTTTGCCTTGACTGTTGTCGCTCAGTGGATTGAGTGCCAGCCTGTGAACCAAAGGGTCGCAGGTTCGATTCCCAGTCAGGGCACATGCCTGGGATGCAGGCCAGGTCCCCTGTTGGGACCGCGCAAGAGGCCACCACACACTGTTTTTTCTCTCCCTCTCTTTCTCCCTCCCTTCCCCTCTCTCTAAAAATAAATAAATAAAATCTTTTAAAAAACCAAACAAACATTTTTTTCAGCCCAAACAGAAGCTCTGTACCCATTAAACAATAATTCCTCATTACCCCATCCCCTGGTGATCTCCATTTCACTTTGTCTCTATGAGTTTGACTTCTCTGGGTGCCTCATGTAAGTGGAGTCATACAGTATGTGTCCTTCCATGTTTGGCTTATTTTCATTGAGCATAATGTCCTCAAGGTCCAAGCATCTCGTAGCATCATAGTTATCAGGCTGTATACTAGTTACACATAAGCATCATTTATGAACATTTCATTTGGACTGCATCTGAAACTTCAGAGAGAGCATGCTATTTCCTGAGTGCCTTCCGTGTACCCAAACATGTGCTCAGTGCTCTCCTGCACCCCTTCTTTAGATTGTCTTGATGTCAGGGTTTATCACCAGTTCAGGATGGAGGCGACAGATTCACAGGGGTAGGTGACTTCATGTATTCATTCAGCAGATGCTTCCTGGGCCTGTAGGCCTGTGGGCCTGTGGGCCTGTGTGCCTGTGTGACAGGCAGTGAGTAGGTGCGCCTGCCCTCACAGAGCTTGCAGTTCTGGTGATTGAGGACACAGGCGCATCGGTCATCCCATACTTTACTCATGCTGGGGTTGCTATGAGTGAACAGTGCCACTGAGATGGGGGGGCAGGAGGATTGTTTCGATGAAGGGGTTTTTAGAATTCCAGGAGTATACGTGAGTCCAGCAGGGAGGGGAATTTGTTTGGAGCAGAGAGAACAGTCTTGCCGAGTTCCAGAGGTAAGGGAGAATTTGATACATTTAACCTGCCCAGGATCACCGAACTTGAATTTGGTTCTGTTGTTTGGGAGATAGGCAGCTCCATGAAGCTCAGATTCTGCTTGGGACAGAGTACCTTGGGCCTGTCTGCAGGCACATTTCAAACAGTAAGTCTAATGACTTCAGCTTTTCCTCTCTGCTTTTCTCTCTTTCAAGTAAAAAGAAAGAAACTTGTAAAGTAAAAAGAAAAGATACTTGTGCCTTTTTTTTTTTTTAAATCCTTACTGGAGGACACGCTTAGACTGGATGGAGGGAGGGGAGGGAGAGAAACATTGATTAGCTGCCTCCTGCACGTGCCACTGGAGGGAGGGAACCCGCAACCCAGATATGTGCCCTGACCGGGAATGGAACCCACAGCCTTCTGGTTTATAGGACAACGCTCCAACCATCTGAGCCACACCAGCCAGGGCAAATCTTTAACTTTTGAAGCATTGTTATCATATCTCATTTAAAGAGGAGTCACTTGGAGTTTACATGAAATACCTCAGTTTCTACATTCACCTTGGCACCTTTTCTACTAAGCCCATCTGCATTTTGCCCTGGTCTTATCTCCTGACTTTATCAAAGCCTTTTTGTCTGATTCTGAGTCCTGAACTTACTAGGAATTCCAGTCATTGACCAGTGTATTGTGCATTACAGATGAGCTTGATCTCACATGCACTGTCACCTGTGACCTTCAGAGCAACCCTGTCAAGTAGACAGAGCAAGGCTTGTTAGTGAGTAGGAAACTGAAACTCAGAAAGGTGCAGTGCTAGAGCTGGGCAGAAGCCAGGCTCCCAACCTTCAGCTGCTTTTTTATTTTTACAGTGAAACAGCCATATTCTGAATCGGCCTCCCCCAGGCATGTCCTCACCTCCCAACAACTGCTCTCCTACATCCACAGTCTGGCTGCTATCTTGAAGATCCTTGATCATCTAACTCAGAGAAGGCACCACCATCAGCTCTGGTTTCTAAACCAGAAACTTGGGCTTCGTCTTTCAAGCCTGTCTGTAATGAGTGAACGCCACCAGCTTCTGTGGGTTCCATCCCTTAAGCACTACTGAGTCTCCTACTTCTCTCTACCCTCCATCTACTGTTCAGACCCCATAATTCTTTTGGCAAAATTTTATTGTCACTTGTATTATACTATATTTAAATAATTGATTTATGTGTCTGTTTTTCCCATCTTGAACCATGAGCTCCTTAAAGTCAGAGGCTGGTCATTATGTTCTGCTAAAAATAGGTCTGTTACTAGGTCTGTTACTAAGACCTAGTAACAGGGCCACCTCGTACAGGTGTTCACATTGTGCACTGCTCAAGGGCCTTGCATGTGAAAGGGCATGCTTCATATCACACAGGCACTTATCTGAGGGCATGGTCAGCCCACTCGGAGACTCTGGCCTACTTGCAAAAGACCTGAGCAGCAGTAGAGAGTCAGTGGCACATGTGTCGTACACATGTTTTCGAGAACACGTGATCACACTTCTTCTGTGTGATGTACTAAGGCCATTACTTTTTCTCCTATGCCTCAGAGATCTAGTTCCTACTCTCCCTCACCTAGGGAGTGTGTGTGTGATGGATGGTGACTTGTGGTGTCAGGGTATGTCTAAGAGTGGGTCAGTCTGCTGCCCGCAGGGCTCTGGAAGGCTCCCCAGGGCAAGAGCTGCTCATGGTATATAACAGTACGGTGACAAAACAATTTACTTGAGGAAGGAGTACTTTTTATAATCCCACAAAGGCACCACATGAACTACTAGGGGTTCTGCCTATAGCTACACAGAAAGTATTTGCTATGATTTTGGAGCTGACCACTCACTCCTCAGCTCCTCATAGCTCTGGGGCTGGAGCCATGTGGGCATCAGCAGCTTGAAGGCAGCAGCACAGTTTCCAGTAGCCCCAGACCGGGAACAGCCCAAATGTCCTTCTGTGGCAGAATGGATAAGTAAGTATGGTACAGTTGTGGTGTGGAATATTACTCAGCAGTGAAAAATGGCAAACTGTTGCCACACACCACATGTATAAACAACCAAACATAGTGTAGAACAAAATCAGCCACAGAGTACAGACCATGTATGCCCATGGATATAAAGTTCAAAAACTGGCCAAACTAACCCTTGGTGTTAGAAGGTGCGAGGGTGGTTCCTGGAGGCATTGGTCTGTGGGGGTGGGGGCCTTGGGTTGTACTGATGGACCCCTTGACCCAGATGCTGGTTGTAAGAGTGTGCTCTTTGTGAACATTTGTCCATCTTATGTTTTGTGCACCTAATACATTACTCCTACCTCCCCCAAAAGCCTCACTGCTGTTCCTGCTTTCAAGTAACTCCTTTGCAGAGTGAATGCCAGGGAGAATGTCAAGCCTCAGAATCAGGTGGAGCCTCCTCCTTTGGCTGCCCCTGACTCTCCAGTAATGGCTGGTGAGGCCAGGCAGTGAGGACATCCCAGGTCCTGGTTCTGATTTCCCCACAGCTCTTTTTTCTTTGACATGGGCCATCTCTTGTGGCTTTTGCCCTTTCTTAGCTCCTTCTCTTCAATCTGCTGGTGCCACTTGATAATCACTGACTGCTGCTCTCCCCCTCTCACCTAACAACTCCGCTTCATGGCTGTGTAGGCAGGTCACTTGCTGGGTAAATATCCCATGTGCTGGCAGCTCCCCATCTGTCTTTAAGCCCAGACCCTGGGCCAAGGTGTAACTAGCTCCTGAATCCAGCCCCCCTTGCTCGGTGGGGGTGCTGATCCTCACCCAGATTTCATCATCTACCTGTAGTGCTGTGGTTTTCCTTTCCAGGCCACCTTCCTACTGACTACCAGACTCAACTCCCTAAAGGGCACTTCCGGATATGTCAGCCTTTAGCTTAACTGCAGACAGTGGTTCCCAGTCTTCTGCACTGAGCCCTGGCCCGGTGCACCTCTTATTCTCATACCTCCTGTGCTCTTCAGGAAGACCCCCAGCCCCCAGATCTAAAGGTTGTGGGTAGATGGGTGGTACCGGCAGCTTTCACATTCCTTTGCTCAATTGTCTGTGCTATTCCCTCTGGCTGGAAATCCATTCTTCAGTACCCTCAGATTTGGTTATTTCTGCTTCAGAGCATTTTCTTTGTCCTTTATCCTCCCATCTGTTGGATGATTTTTTCCCTCCTTGTGGACATTTCTTTTTCTTTGAAGCTGTTTGTTTGCCTACCACACCCTCACCTCTCACTTGACCGTGAACTTGCTGAAGGCAGGGTTTCGTTTTCGTTTATCCCTGTAGTACCAGAGATTTCGGCATTTGGTAAGTGTAGATAGCGGGTGGGTGGGATAGATCAGTGGATGGTGGTGGTGGTGGAGATATGAATACACTTGCTTAGTGTCAGGCCCCTTCCTTTGCATTGATTATTGTGAAGATAGTATTATTTATCTCTTCTCTGTTTTAGTTTTCAAAGAAAGGGAAGAAAACTAAAGATTGGCTACAAGTGATTTATGTGAATTCCCCTAGGAGAAGCCTCAGCTCTCAGACACCATCACTCAGGAATCTCCATACTGCTGGCAGCTCCCAGAGCCTCTTTGTTGGAATGTGCCTCTGATTTGTTGGAATGTGAACTTGGGTTTCAGAAAGTGAGGTATTTCACAGCAGATGCTTAGACCAGGAAGTTACTGAATACGAGTGTGGTTGCAATGTGCCCCATTTTACACCAATTAAGCAGAGTTTTAGGCTTCTGGCCCATGGCCAACACAGACCCCAGGGGACTCGGACTCAGCTACAGATTTGTGGTTCACTATCTGCAGAGCCTTACAACAGTCCTTCCAGTGACTTGAATGTAGTAGATTTTGTGCACTAAATATGGGTTTCGTGTTGAAAAATTTATTTAGTCTGGTTTTTTTTTCTAAATGCAGTTAGTCTTCTCTCAGTTACATTAAGAAAGGAGATGGTTATGACCCTCCATCCTCCCACTCCTGAGAAAGGAATATTGAGTTCAGTGTCATCTCTTCGGGTTTACTGTTGTATATGGTTATGTGATAGATCCATATATGTTAATTCATATAAAGCTCTTAGAACAAGCCTGGCACATAGTAAATACTGGGTAAATACTAGCTATCCTGATTTTTTTTCCCCACATGAGAATGTCTGTGAAGCAGTTCATTTCAGTTATAAAATTTGTTACTGAGACACAGTCCAGCCCCCTTGGTCCTTTCCTTTTAAAGAATTCTCTTTTCTGGGTCAGTTTTTCTTTAAGCCTGGAGGGCGAGCAGATTTTTGCCTTCACCACCTATGGGCCTCAGTGCTGGTGTCCTGGCAGCTAATTGCATAAGTGAGAATAGCTGCATCCTAAGGACTGCTGAGATTTTCAGGGCCCACCATCCCCGTTACCAAGTGTTGCCATCTACTCCCAGAGGAGGGGTGTGGGAGGTTAAATGACCTGCCCTTGGTCACCCAGATAGGTGACTTGAGTTAGATACTTTGCTGGCTGTGTCAGGGGTTGGTCTTGATTTTATATTCTGAGTGCAAGAACAATAGTAATCAGTGAATTGGGCCTGTAGTAGGTATAATCACTGTTGGAAAATGCTGAAGTCATTGCTGATCTGTGCCTACAACTTTAATTTGTTGTTAGTATGGCCACAAAGCACTTTAAGAAATCACCCACATGCCTTTACCAGTCTCCTTCCATATAAGCATCAATTTCCACAAGAAAGATTTTTATTTTGGTATTTAGATCAAAATGCTGATAAGACATTGACAAATTTGTAAACAATCAAGGAAGTAGTTACCTTGAAAGTCTCTTGATACACGTTGTGCTGGAATTACTTTCGATTATAATATAGGACACCTTCAGTGTGATAAATTTTGTGGTATATTTCAGGAAATTTGGGAGAGAAAAATTTCCAGAGAGGGAAGGACCACAGCTTCAGGTGGGTGAGAAGTTGATGAAGCCCCAGGATAAAGGACAATGGTATGGACCAGGAGTTGATTGTTTATTAGGAACGAGCCAGAAATCCAAGACCCCGTGTAAGAAAGTTTAACCCCAATACTCAAGCTGTGGATTTCAAAATAAAACTATATTATAATATAGTATCTTAAATAAGCCGTCAATTATTAATACTATATTTCTTGCCTTGAGTTGAATATTTATTAGTATCAGTTTGTGGAGACTGGCTTTCTTGCAGATTACATAGTCTAAGAAACATTTTGGGACAACCCTGGATATCATGTACTCTAACTGGAGTTGAAACCGTTTTATTGTCATCTCTGAAAGGTGATGTGTTCTTTCTTAATCTTTCCAAATGGAATATTTTCAAAATCATTGTCCATTTCCGAAAAGTATTATTAACATTATATGAAAACTACAAATGAAAGTTGTTTTTCTTCTTTTTCAGATGGTGTTTCTCTTCAAAATGAAGGCTCTGGAAACTTTTGGATTCTCTATAGAAACTACAAAAATGGAAGGAAAGAAAACGTTTAAAAGGAAATTGTTTTGAAACTATGTTTACAGCTAACTGATAACTGCTCACAGTTTTTCAAAATAAAACTCTTTAAGAAGATTGTATTTATGGTAAGAGGAAACTGGACTAACAATGAGGCCAAAGACTTTTCCTGCCACGACTTACTCTGGAAACAGCCGGCAGCGACTGCAGGAGATCCGCGAAGGGCTGAAGCAGCCCCCCAAGTCTTCCACTCAGGGGCCACCTGTGGGACTAAGTGACACTTCCCTGGATACCAAGGTCCTGGCGGGGAAGGATGTTGCCCGGCAGCAGCAGCCAAGAGCTGCTCCGAAGTTTGGGCCCTACCAGAAAGCCCTGAGGGAGATCCGATACTCCTTGTTGCCCTTTGCCAATGAGTCAGGCTCCCCAGCCACTGCAGAAGTAAACCGACAGATGCTGCAGGAGCTGGTGAACGCGGGCTGTGACCAGGTGAGTGAGTTCCCAGGGTCTGCCTGGCCATCACAGGAAGGGGTCCCCGTGGAGGTGCTTTGAGTGGGGTTACTTCTCAGAGAAGGGTCTCCAGGTTAGAAACCCAGGGCCTTTATGTGGACCATTGAACTGGTCTCCATTTTCTCTCCAAGAGGGTCATTTTAGCTGCTTTTCCCATTCAGGCAAGATGCAGAAGTTCTGAATGCTGCTGAATTGTGCCATGTGTATATATCCTGGACTGTCCTTGAGAAGGGCTCTCCTATGGAGCCCTTTCTGTGGGGTTTAGTTGGGCTTATTCTGAGCTGCCATGGGGAAGAGACTTGTTTCTTTTATCTTATTTTTGGTTTGTGCATTTTTACTTAGTTAAGGGGAAGGTTAATTAACACAAATTGGCAATTCCTTCACTGTTTTCTCGTATTTAAAAAATAGTCGATATGCTGTTACGGGAGACGTACTGTAACTATGTTACATCTAACTTTGCATATTAAGGAATGAGAAAGACTAGAAAAATCTTGGAAATGGTGGCAGCACAGACCAATTTCTCAGTTGCTTAAGAATAAGGACACATTAATAGAGGTGGCACTAATCATGCGTAAATATACAATTTATAGCTCTACCTTTATGATCCTGTTCAGTTCACAAAGCTGAATAAAATCCAAATTAAGGGGCAGAGCCATATAAAATGGAACCAGTTCTCACCTTGGTGGTACATATTCTAAAATTGAAACAAAACAGAGAAGATTAGTATGGCCCCTGCACAAGGATGACATGCAAATTCGTGAAGCGTTCCTTATTTTTTTGGTAATTACAAAGTAGTCATGAGGATGTAAAGTAAAGCATAAGGAATATAGTCAATAATATTGTAATAACTATGTATGGTACCAGGTGAGTATTGGAAGTATTGGGGGATGGGACACTTTGTAAAGTATATTATTGTCTAACCACTGTGCTATACACCTGAAACTAATACAAAATAATATCGAAAGTAAACTGTAATTGAAAAACAAAAATAAAAAACCCCCAAAATAAAAATAAAATAAAATGGAACCAGTGTCAAGCCAAGGTGAACATGTAATTAGTAAAATGTAACTAGTAAAAATGTAGTTGCTTTATAAAATGACTTCTGAGGCTAGTCTTTATTACCATCTGTCATCCTAAGAGTCACATTTGCATGAAAATGGAAATGAGTTTGGTATTTTTGCTGCCTTGGAAAATTGTTATGATTTCGTGGTCAAAGCACATCAGGATGGCTTCCACATTTACAGTTTCCTAGAAATAACTTAATTCTGCACTCCTGGCATCACAGTCATAGGAGAAGGCTAATGGTGCCAAAGTCATCTCAACCCTATTGTTGTAGCTCATTACCATAGAACTTACCTGGAGAATTGACATTTCTCGAATGATATATTTATAGAACTAACCAACATTTGTAAGGCCTTTCTTGACACTTTGGGATATGCTAGGACTCACTTATGTATGTGAGCATTGTCATGAGTTGTTTTTATGAAGCTCAGGATCATAAATGCTGTACTGTGGAGCGTTCCAGCAGTGGAAGCTGACAGCAAAGTTGTGACCTTTCTCACTGTGAACATGTGACATTAGGTGTGCTGTCAAGTACTACCCCTGATAAGCACAGCTGGGTGGTTTAAAAGTAGGGAGTGGTCCTGGGGAAATACTGGCCTGAGACCCGTAGCCCAACGGCAAAGCTGAAACTCTTCTCCTAGAAATCACTTGCCAACAAGAGAACTGATCAGGGCTGTTGTTTTTTTGTAGCTGTGTTTCAGCTGTGACAAAAAGAAACAACTCAAGCAAATAATCCAAAATACAGGTGGGATCTTATTATGGTAAAATCCATTAGTGATAATTATAGTGCAAGAAATAATGAAGCTGGTTCTGTATCCAATAAGGTAAAATATAAATACAATTAAATTGAGGATCACAACACCAGTAAAGTTCCCAATCAGCTTGGTGTATAGTGTTATTTTATAACTTAAAACAGCTCTGCCTTCATGGTTACCCTCCAACTCAGACTTTTTTAGTTTGATAGAGTGCTTTTGCTTTCTGAGTGTTTTAGCTGGAAAGTCACTTTGTGAACCCAGATAATGGGAGAGAAAAGTACCAACAGCACCTTGAAAGCTGTGTGTATCTTGAATAAAGCAGATTGCTCAAATTCCAACATAATAGGAACAGAGAATTCCTGTTATTCGAGCTTTTCCCCTTTGTCTTCTATTGTAGTGCCTTTTAATTGAGGTTCAGTTTTGTCCTCTTATAGTTTGTTTGGGTCTAAGTGTCATTTTAAACCCTATATTCATCAAAACGGCAATACACTCTGTGTTTTCCTGAGGTCTTACAGTTGATACACATTTTTCATATGCAGTATTCTGTCTGTTGCATGTGCACATACACATACACGTTTTCCATTTTATTTGGACTAAGAGTTATTGAAAATATTTGAATGTTTATAGATGAGTATTTTTAAAATATATTTTATTGATAATGCTATTACAGTTGTCCCATTTTTTTCTCCCCTTTCTCCCTCTCCGCCCTGTACCCCACTTCCCTCCAGCATTCCCCCACTTAGTTCATGTCCATGGGCCATACATATAAGTTCTTCAGCTTCTCCATTTCCTGTACTATTCTTAACCATGCCCTCTCTATTTTGTACCTACCATTTATACTTCTTACTCTCTGTACCTTTTCCCCTATTCTCTCCCTCCCCATCCCCAAGGATAACTCTCCATGTAATCTCCATTTCTGTAATTCTGTTCCTGTTCCAGGTGTTTGCTTAGTTTTTTTCTTTTTTTTTTTTTAGGTTCAGTTGTTGATAGTTGTGAGTCTGTTGTCATTTTACTGTTCATAGTTTTGATCATCTCCTTTTTCTTAGATTAGTCCGTTTAATATTTCACTTAATAAGGGCTTGGTGATGATGAACTCCTTTAACTTGACCTTTTCTGGGAAGCACTTTATCTGCCCTTCCATTCTAAATGATAGCTTCACTGGATAGAGTAATCTTGGATGTAGGTTCTTGCCTTTCATGACTTTGAATACTTCTTTCTAGCCCCTTCTTGCCTGGAAGGTTTCTTTTGAGAAATCAGCTGAGAGTCCAGCTGAGAGGGAACTCCTTTGCAGGTGTGCTGCGACCAGTCAAGGCCTGATAGGTT